>MU183588.1:115821-142088 GCA_016904865.1 Pissodes strobi | reverse complement strand
CGTGTCCCCCCCAACCATCCGGTCGGGCCGTACCAAGCCGAGACTCGTGCAACGAATCCCTCCGAAAGCTGAATGCTGGACGGAATAGCTACGAGGGTGCTTCAAAACTTAATAATGACTCGAACTGCCAAAATCTGAACGTGACAGGGTTACGCTCGTCAGCAAATGAGGAGTTACTCTGATATTAAAACAAATAATGCATGTATGTTGACTTTCGGTTATATCGTCTTTCAACCGACCTTGACTTTCTCCCGTCCTCTTTAAGATATGTTTAATAAAACTGTATTTATTTCTTTAATTTAAAGCTATGGAAGAACTGAGACTAAGAAATCGAGCATTCAAAAGGGTCAATTCAGAAAATGATAGTTCCGAATAGTTGCTCCGAAAAAAAAGTGAAGTGCGGTTGAAAGAAGAATGTCCTATTTGCTTCAATCCATTACACCAAGAAGAAATTTGCACACCAAATTCTTACATTTGCAAATTTTGTTTAGACTGCTTAACAGAATCGTTAAAAAAAGAACGATGTTTGCCAATTGTGTAGAAGTCATTGTGAGTTTATTAATATAAAATATAATAAACAAAAAAGGGCCTATTTGCAAGAAACTAAATCAATTAGAGATATTTTGGAAATTATTTCGTATGGTGGAAATAATGATAAAAAGATGGTGAAGAACATGAAATGTATGTCATCCCCATGACATCAGATTTTTAAATAAGAGATTTTGTGTTCATAAGGATCATTGTTACTTAAGATCATTCAGTCGCTTACAGTTTTATGCATTAACAGTTATGATGACATCAGCAAAGATCTAGATTATTCTAGATCTTTGACGTCACTAAAGAGTGATTTAGACCAGTGCCAGTGTGTGAAAAAGTTAAAAAAAAAATTAGCCTTAATTAATTTTTACAATTGTATGCACAGTACACCAGAATATGTTGAATCTCATTGGGACTTTGAGACCAAAATTTCGACTTGAAGTCGAGCTGAAACAATAATTAGGATTTTTTGTTGCAGTTTTGGTGCTTAAAACATCTTCACCATATCTTTCAACTATATCGCTGTTGTTCTGGCTGCCAACCCTTTGCCATTTAGGTTCCCTAGCAGTATAATCTCTTTTTCGTTTCCCACGCTCAAGATTATTCTCTTTAGTTGGTCATATAACGTATCTTGGTCTGATTGTAAGGCGTCATCCTCTAGGCTATTCAGGGTAATAGATATCCTGTGTCTTCTCAAGGATAGATTCTCCGTTACACTTCTCTCATTTATTGTCTCCCAGGTGGTGATTGTATCTCTATATTTTTCCTGATTAGAATTATTACTATTTTTGGTACCCCTTTGTAGATATGTATGTAATCTCCAGAATTTTTTATTTGGTTTCCTCTGAGGATATCTTCAGGTTTTCCTCTTAATTCTTGAATATTCCATATTTCAAAGATCATATCCTTTATACAGTGCTTGTCCTTGTTCACATCCAACTAAGTTCCAAGGTTATAATAGACTTTACAACAGAGTCATAGGACCCACAGATGATGGAGGGTTTTAGGCCTTATGTTTTACCAAAAAGACGTTGACAGGCCGAAAGCGCTGCCGTTGCTTTTTTGATAGTTCTTTCCAAGCGTGCAATAAAAAATTCCAGTTTAGTTTCCGAACGATGCCAAGATACTTACCCTCCTTTGAAATCTCTACCGTTGTGCCTCCCAAAGTGGGTGCTTTAGGGTAGCTTCCTTCTTTTTGTGAATGGGATCACTGCGGTTTTGCTTGGGTTGACATTTAGTCTTTCCTGTGTACATCGTGTGCTTACCAAGTTAAGTGCACTTTGCATACGTTCTGAGAGAACGTTGTCATGCTTACCTCTTATTATTATAACTAGGTCATCTGCGTAACCTTGGACCTCAAACCCTGCTTCAGTCAATCTTACCAGTAGATCCTGAACAACCAGATACCAAAACATGAGCGATAGGACCTCTCCTTGGGGGCATCCCTTTATTACTTTGACTGTGACGGCTCTTTCAGCAATGGTCGCGGTGACTTCACTGCTGGTTAGCATGGATTTTATCCATTGTGTAATGGTTGGTTCCACTCCTCTGCCGGTTGTGGCGCGCTGAATGAATTCGTGTCAGGTGTTGTCAAATACACCCTCTATGTCTAGAAATATACACAGCGCCACTTCTTTTTCAGCCAGTGCCTTCTCTATATCGCGGACCAGATTTTGAAGAGCATGGGTAGTAGACTTCGATGGTTGGTATGCGAATTGTTTCGCATGGAGCATTAGAAAGGAACTTGCTTCAAACGTGTCTATCGATAATCTTTTTCATCGTTTTAGGATGGAAAGAAGATAAGCTAATAGGGCGGTAAAACTTTGGTTCCTCTTGTGATCGTCGCCCTGTCTTTGGTATGGACGCTATCTTAACTTTCCTCCAGTTTTTGGGAATGTAGCCCAATGCAAAGCTGGCTGTGAAGATTGATTGAATGTGTGGTAGTAGGTGCTATATACCTTGTTGTAACAAGGCCGGAAATATTCCATCTACTCCCGCGGATTTATAGGGTTTAAAGCTATCCCCGTCCATCTTATCGTGTTTTTTGTAAATATTTTGTTGGCTAGACATTTTACCCTTTTTGTTGACCACTGAGCGGTTTCAATGGGCTCGTCTTCTGGTTCAGCTCTTCTTTGGCAATTATGCTTGATCCGGGAAGGTGCGTTTCTAAAAGAATCCTTAGACTTTCTTCAGGTATCTCAGCATAGTTGTCTTGGGATCTATTCTTTAGTAGAGCAGTTTCATTTGGATAGCAGTTTTTGTAGACAAATGGACGGTGCTAATTCATCTTATCCTTTACAGAAGGAACTAAAAGTTCTTCTTTTGGATAGGGTTTTATGATAGTTATCCCAATTCCCCAGTCTTTTCGCTTCATTGAAGGCTTTCCTCGACTCAGTCTTTAGCTGGCCATACACCATGCAGTTTACCGGAAGGTGGGCCTTTCGATTTGCAAACCGGAAGGCAAACTGTATCGTTAGTGGTCATATTGGCCGGAAGGCCGGGCCTGAACTCTCGGCCTCCCAAAAAACAGTCAGGGCTTGATTATTTACCTTCCGGCTAGGTTTTTTGCTTGCAAGTCTGAACGTGTATTGTGACGATGTGGGTACAGGTCGAGAGTTATCAGGTTCCAGTTGTAATTCGTTTATTAGGTGCATATGCCAATTCACTTGTCGATTTATTAACCTATGTTTTACCCATTTCGAACGTTTTCGCTTTATTTTTTTGCTGTTTTTTAGACACTAAAGCAACTCATATTAACATAAGATCATTTTCCGAGATCTTGTCTACAACTTTTCGCTTCGCACCACACTAAAAACTGAACAAAACCCTCCGAATAAAACGTAACGTGTATGCCTTAGCCGAGAATACAGGCTTGCTTCGGGTTTGCGAATCGAAAGTCCTGCCTTCCGGTAAACTGCATCGTGTATGGCGGCTTTTTAGCCTGTTTAGTGCCTTGTTCCACCATGATACATCCCTCTGGGATGCCACCTGTTTCACTGGACAGCTTTTTTCGTAAGAGGCTATTTTAGTACTTTCTAAGTGTATCGAGGCTACATCAAGCTCCTCAGTAGTTAAGCTACATCAAGTTCCTTAGTAGTTAAACCGGAGAGCGATTCGCCCTCAAGATCCGACTTTAGATGCTCTTTGTAGGCAATCCAATCGGTAAGTTTGGGCTCTCGGGTGCGAACCATTTTAGTATTTTCAGTGGATATGTTGAAGCGAATGTGCATGTGATCGGACATTGAGTGTCTGCCCGACACATGCCAGTTGGTTATTTGATATAAATCGGGTAGCTAACGTTATATCTAAAACTTCGTTTCTTACCGCTTTTATAAAGGTGGGTTTGTTACCTTTATTAATAATGTCTAGGTTTTTAGAAAGGAAATATTCTAAAATTCTAAATATAGGATAGTATGGCCAAAGTTTACTAAATAAATATTAATAAACTTTGATATGGCGCAAGTACATTTTATTCTTGTTTGCCTCTGTAGGAGAAGCGAAGATTTATATTTCTAATTCCAGGACATTTTTTCTGTGTGTAAAGTTGGGCTTTTAATTTTGTTACATTTTGCGAACGTATTTTTAATTTCTGTCATCTTGTTTTAAGGCCCCATGCCATCATTTTTAATTTTGTTCCATCTTTTTTTTCGATTATACTATGTTTTACCTTTGTTAGAGTCTCAATGTTGGCTAAAGCGTCGCAAATTTTGCTGTCCTGCAATTGAACTTGCTTTGCAAATTATGCTTCCAAATAAAACTAAAACCAAACTTCTAATTGCCCAAAAACTTGTTATATTTTTAGGTCAAATTCTCCAACGTAGATATGGTAGACTTTATAAAAACTGCATTAGAGGATACATTTGGTTTTTACGCTCCACCGAACCAAAGTAAGCAAATTGTCAGTCCCGCCCAAAATTTTTGCTACGTTAAAGAGAGACCTTCTTCTTGTCAAGCAATTATACTTCCTGTTAGTCAAAATATTATCACTTTAAGCACTGCCAACAATGTAGAAGTTTTCCGATCGCATGAACTGCCTGATGACCACTGGGAAGTTGAAGAAGGATATCGTATTTCGAAGCTCTTGAGTCCTGTCCGGTAAGTTCAATAAATAGTGCTTTTCAAGATCGAGATATCCACTTTTATTATTATTTCAATTTATATTGTGTTTTTGGTACTTTCTTGAAAATAACTGCTTGTACTGAACCCACAATGCATAACGTAGCAATCCTACAAGCAATAAATTCTACTATGTAATAGGTTTTAAAGGTTTTACATTTGAATTGAATCATTTTCAATATATTGTAATATGAAAACTGAATTTCATACGACTACACAGCCTAAATAGTTGAGAGTTCCAAATGGGTGGACTTAGAGATAAAGGTTTCCGATTTTCTGTTTTTTTTTTCAGTATGGTGTAGGTATCTATTATTGCTTTATTTCAGCTATTGCCCAGTTACATATAAGGGACACATGGAATCAAACCAATCGTCAAAAGCACGAGGTTCGGGTTTTGATTCGCCGGAAAATGAGGAAACATGTTGCGAATTCTTGAATCCTATTTCAGCAGCCAAATTATTTGTAACAAATACGATTTACAAGGCAAAAGGTAATTTTTATGTTAATGATACATATCAGCATATAATAGTTAATATGCAATATACAAATTAAGTAACTAATCAAAAGCGATTTTGCGACTTTAAGCCTAGATTACCTACGCTATAAAATTTTTAACAACTTCATGCGTTAAACTGCTTTGATCAACAAATCATAAGACTCTTATAGCGGTTTTCTTAAGCAAAGACTAACAAAGGGGTGCTTAAAATATAAGCGACGCTTCTAATTTAAATGCTTGCACCGACGAAAAAAGAGACATACCTTGTTAAGTATTGATTACCCTGCTCCAAGCTAAATATGATCGCTGGAGTGGTATGTCTATCTCACTTTCTATGTAAATTAAGTAAGGAACGTAACATTCCGGAATAAAACAATACAAAATTGCAAAAGATGGAGGAACGAGGAATCTTCCCATATTATAAAAGAATTCCTACATGTTAATTAGGCCTTGTCGCCCTTGTATTTCTGGCGTTTTAACAAAAGTAGGAAATAATCTTGTAATAGCTCCTGATACTTTTGCCACTATTCTTGATGCTGTCTTTTTTTATCACAGCAGTAGCGTAGACCTTAAAGGGAGATGATATGGTACTCGAACAGCGGTGTGTGCGCGAAGATGTTGATTGATGCGGTTCTTGAATAGTTGTAAGTTATAATTAGGGGGAAACAGTAGTGAGTTCCACAGTAATGCAGTGCGCCAGACAAAGGAGTCCTTGTAAAGCGACGATCTAGGTATTTCCAGTTGTACAACGAACCAGTCAGTGTGCTAATGCTGTCTATCGCGACTGTCTGACAGGCGTTGTGTGGCGGGATGATGCGGGCCAAATCCTGGGAAAATTTGCCGTGAATATATCTGTAAAACAGGGATATTTCGGCCACATGTCAGCGGTGTTCCAGACTATCCAGATCCCGGGTCAACTCCGGGTAGCCGACTAGACGCACAGCTCTCTTCTTAATGAAACCTAGCCAGCTTTAGGGTGCGTGTTTAGGTGCGACATACCAGATATGTGAGCAATATTCTAAGCAGGAACTTATTTGCGCTTTGTAGAACAAGAACAGCTGCTGCGGTGTATACAATTTTTTGTTGCGAAATAGCGCACCAAGCTTCTGCGAGGCTGATTTTGCGATGTTAGCAACGTGGTCATGCCAGGACATATTGCTGTTGATTGAGACAGCCAGTAGTCCGATTGACGAGGATCAAGGAATGGTTGAACCTGCCATAATGATGACAGTTCACGCCGTATTGGCTTTCTTGGTAAACGCGGCTGCTCGGGTTTTTGTTGCATTGAACTGGACCAAATTCCTGTCGCTCCATGTTCGAACCTTGTTGTAAATTGCTCCTGCCTGCGGTGAAAAGTCTCAGTCGCTGGTAAAGGTTTTTCTGATCTAAATTTGGAGACAAGGGTCCTGTCATCTGCAAAGCTGTAAACAGGATTATTGGTTTCGGTCAGCAGGGTCGTTAATAAACCAAGATGGCGGCGACTGAAAAGGTCAACTCTGACGCCGCGTTTTAAAGGTCGAAAAAAGCCTGTTTTAAATAAGTAAATAAGTCGCATGGCAATAAAACTGAGGGGATAAAGGATTGTAACATTACTGCAAATGACTTTAACAACTTTTTTTTTGGGGTAGGTCAGGGTATTGTTTCAGGAATGTCAGTTTGAGATATTGATCCAATATCATCGATTCCTAGGAGAGATAATGTTTTCTCCTTTTCTGAAGTGTCCTATATTACAGTTCGAGATGCTGTTTCCAGTCTCAAAAATAAAAATAGTAAGGATATTTTTGGTCTAAACGTGAAAATTTTACAAATGAATTTGTTGTTCGACTAACTAAATTGTTAAATCTGTTAAATCATGTTTTCCATCTCTCTTAAAAGAGGCACTTGTAATTCCTTTATTTGAAAAGGGAGACTGTTATAAGCCTGAAAATTACCGGCCTATATCTCTGCCGCCAATACTGTCTCAAGTTTTGGAAAAATGCCTAGCCGAGCAGATTGTGGATTTATTTGAACGAAACAATATGTTCAGCTAATGTCAGTTTGGTTTTCGTAAGAACAAAAGTACAGTTCTTGGTATCCTAGACTTGATGGTATCAGATATTCTTGGAACCTTTCAAGACACTCAATATGACACAGTTCTGTGCTGTGACTTGAGCAAGGCTTTTGACTGCGTCGACCATGAGATCCTTCTTCAGAAGCTCAGAGCCTATAATTTTAATTCATCAAGCATTGATCTTACGAAATCTTATCTAGAGGGCAGATGTCAGTCTATGCAGTTTGTTGGGGTGGCGTCAGCAAAGGGAGGCATTACGATGGGTGTGCCCCAGGGATCGATTTTGGGGCCCATACTATTCTTAATATACATCAATGAGCTTCCACTTATTAATGAACTAACAAAGTTTACCATCTTTGCTGACGACACCACAGTGTCCTTTCGGGCTGACACTTTGGATGCCCCTTTGAGGGGCTCCTTGGCGGCGCATGAAAGGGTAGAAAGCTGGTTTTGCAGCAACCGTCTTCTGATGAATGCAGATAAGACCCTTAAAATTATTTCCTCGATGAGAGAGCTTGGGCAAGTGGAGTCTGCTGAGACTGCCAAATTCCTTGGAGTTATTCCGGACGAACGTTTACATTGGGGTCATCACATCGACCAATTGGCCTCAAAGCTTTTTAAAAGTGTTTATCTGCTAAGAGGGCTCAGTGATAGGGTATCGCCGGCAGTTCTTAGAACTGCCTGCTTTGGTGTTTTCCATGGTGACATGACCTATAGTGTTCTGGCCTGGGAACATGCATCTGATGCCAAACTTGTATTCACTATTCAGAGGAGAATAATGAGGGTACTAGCGGACCTCACATACAGGAAAGATTGTAAGACGGCGTTTAAACAACTTGGCATTCTCACTCTGCCCTCGGTGTACATTTTAGAAAACCTTCTTTATATTAAACGCAATGCTCAGTCATTTGCAGCCCACCAGAATATACATGGCTATAACACTTGCCATAAAATGGACTTGGTACCTCGTTACTGCCGTTTAGGAAGGTGTCGGGATGGACCGGGTTTTTGGGGGGTAAAATTTTTTAACGTTCTTCCCTCTGAAATAAAGTGTCTATCTCTAAACAGTGACCTTATGAAGAGCCACACCGCCGAAGAACTAAACAAATGGGAAAAAGACCAACTGTCATCCTACTGGTGAAACACTTCAGGACTAAGGTTTATCACCACCTCTGCGAAAAGAGCAGCACAGCTCTTAGACATGAACAGAGCAGATATTAGAACTGTCGCCAGACTGCTCACTGGACACTGGCCGGTAAAACACCATCTAAAGGCAATCAGTAGCGTGCCGTATAGGGGGCCAGGGGGGGCGAATGCCCCCCCCGCCCTTTATCTAACCCGCCTCAGTCTCCTAATGCAAACTGCAAATGGCTCATCATTCGGCGCCCTCGAAATAGCTCGCCCCTCCCGCCCTTATACCCACGGCACGTTACTGAAGGCAATAGGAAAAGCAGAAGACGACGAATGCAGATTTTGCAAAAATGCAACTGAAACCGCGGAACATCTACTCTGCCAAGGTCCACCCGAACTCTGCAAAAGCCTCAAGCACCTTAAAGGAGTACAGCTGTCACCTCAAGAAGTGAGTCAACTATCTCTCAAAAAAATAGCTTCGTTTGAAAGAAGCCTACGTCTCTTGGACACAAATTAAAGTGTAAAGTCATGCACAAAATATTTTTATAGGTAGCTGTGCCAGGCGGCTTAAACTAGCCGAAACCAGAGACAAGGCCATAGAAAAGTGATTTAGATTTTCGTGTATATATAAATCACTTTTCTATGGGCAAGACCCTTGTCTCTGCCGAAACGACTCGCTAGCAATCTGCAATCTCTACCCAGGGTTACTCAAAATATAAACGAAAAGAAAGTTTTTCGCATTACTTCAAAATCCGTTTATGTCCTATACATTTATACAAGGTCACTTGTATTGGGTAAATTGAACTGTATTAAATAGAGGGGGTTAATGGAGCAGTTTAATTTCGATTCTAATCTCCCGATCTTTATATTATTTATTTAAGCGATATCACTATTATTATTACTTGATTAACTTTTATTTCTGAACGTGATTAGTGGAATACCACGAGCTAATTACTCATTATGGCGATCCAGACAAAAGGAATATACAACCACCTGTAAAATTATATAAGATAAGTTCTCGTTGGCCATCAATAAAATATTTTGCTAAAGAAGATGGGTTGTTCTACATAGAAAACTATATTATTGAAACTAGTCAGTTTACGGAGGATTGGAAATACACCATTTCTATAACCGGTGGACAGAGTGACAAAGTTAGCGATTATTATTTTTATGAGGTAAGTGTACAAAGTAAGATCAAAATTATAATATTTTCAATATTTGAAAACTAATCTCTTCATAAGGCATAAACAACATCTTGGATCTGAGAAAAGTATATCAGTTCTCTACTACGTTAGTGTTTTGGATATGACATCTCATTTTTTCTTTGATCACCACTCGCAGAAGGAAAAATTGGATACCATTCGAAACACTAACCTAATAACAAACTATCACTTTTAGGCCCAATTGGGCCGGTCGTCAGCAAAAAACAATGAGACATTCAAAGTCATTTAAAAAGTTTAAACTGACAGAAAATATAGGGTGGTGAACAGGGCCTAATATTCTGACATAACGACAATATAGGGTATAAAAAAATGATGTGTTCAAAGCCGTTTTTGTTCCTTATTACAAAAAAAAATTCTTGTAATAATTTACCTTCGCACCAAAAAAAAATACAAAGTAGACCATGTTTTATTTTACAAAATTTTTAAATAGAATAGTTTTCAAAGCAAAACATAAAATTATTAAAACACAAATATTATAATTAGATGGTGGTGCAATACGAACAAGCGCAAACGAATTAATAATAAGCAAAATTACAGTTTTCTTCTGCCCAAAAGGAAATTACAATGAAGCGGCTAAATAGACTAAAAGTAGGTTCCGGATAGCACAAGAATATTAACCAAAGAAGATAATCTTCACTAGTTAAATTCATTAGCTACTTGCTGCTCCATTTCGTCCAATCACTTCCCTTAAACGATTGGGCATGGATGAGATCAGTGATGCCGTGTACTTAGGTGTAATTTGTTTCCACGCAATTTTATGTACTAATTCATTCGCATTTCTTGGTCGAAAGTTACGTAAATAAATTTTCTTGGTCATAAAGCTTCAAACATTTTCTATTGGATTGATATCCGGGCTTTTGAGGGCCACGGAAGGACATCAACCGTTTTTGCAAAATATTTGCGACCAACCTTGCTCTGTGAATGAGACAGTTATCCTATATAAAACAACTTCAAACAATACTTATTAAGTGAATTATAAGTAAAAGTGTTTAACCTTACATGCTGAAACGTGAAATTTTCCCAATATAAGTTTGTCACCGATGGAAGCATGACATTTTCATCTTCTATAAATATCGGCCATAAGTATATCTTCGACGATGAGACAGACTCCACGGCGCGGCCCCTGAAACTTATCCATGCCCAGACATTGACAGAAAAGTGACCGCTTCTATTTACACTCTTAACGTATTGCTCGTTGTAGCGAGCCCCTCTGGGTTGATAGACTTGCAATCGCCCATCGTGGTAGGATTTAAAGCTTTTGCCACTAGAAAAAATTACGGTTCGCCAGAAATTTTCTTGTCCGAGAATCTGTTGCGCAAATTCCAACGTAGCGATCTTATTTTCTGGACTTAAAAAAACGGTGTTACCTGCGTGACGTTTTCGCAATTTCGTATGTTTAATTTTGCGGCGTGCGATGTCACTGGAACTGGGAAACTCAGCTTCGTCTTTTGCATTTACGGCTGTCTCGAACGGATTTTCTCTTAAGAAAGTTACCAGATGATTATCATCTTCAGTCGAAACTCTTGTTTGTCCGGAATCTGGTTTCCGTCTAATTGAACCGTCCCGCTGTAATTTCCCTTTAGCCAGAAGAACTGTAATTTTGCTTATTCATAATTCATCTGTGATGGTTCGTATTACGTCACTATCTATTCGTGATATTAAAATGGCTTTTTGGTTTTCGGTTAATCGCGGCATAATTTTTTAAGATTATTATTGATGTCACTTTGATTATAACACAAGTGACATGTTTCAAATTATCTGTTATAATTGACATGAAATAACAAAAAATTAAGCTTAATTCACCCTATAAGATTATGACATGACCTTGAATGCCTCAGTTTTTATGCTGATGACCGTACCACTACAAAACCAGCTAGAGCTCAGCTCTATTGAACCTTCCAGCGACATACCTACGTATATACAGGTGGACTTTGCACCTTGATTTTCAAAATTTAAAATGGAAATCTGAAAATACGCTTGGATTGATTTTAGGGAGGCAATTTTGTATTGAATTTTCAACCATTCACTTTCAAATTTCAAACCCTAAGCGCGAGGGGGGGGGTCCCAATGAGAGGGCATATAGAGTGATACATCGTGTTAAATGCATATTTGCCCTGATGATAACCTCCGAGTTTGAAGTCGTTTTATGGCAGCTTGTAAAAATAAGTGTTTAGTTAATAATTATTTAATCATACGAGCTACAGACTTCAAACTGAATCTTTATTTGTAAAAATTTCATTCTTAAAAAAGGTATATACGAAGAAATAGTTTTTCGCTCACTTTTCTGATCATCCAATGATTTCCTCTAAGAAACATAAATTTTAGACTTCAGATGACCTCATACAAATTTTTTTATTGGAGTCAAATCAGGTAACCTTGGAGGCCATTCAATATGGCCCCTTCTTCCAATCTAGTTTTAAGAAGAATTTCATCTAAAATTTGACGTACCTTTTGGCAAAAAAATTATGCTCTCATGTCTTCTTCAGTTTCTATTATTCTACGGTATATCTTCTGACTAATATTGGCAGTTACGCCCATTGACAATACCGTTAACGCAAAATAAACACTCATCCAAAAAACACAAGTGAAAATTGGTGTCAGCGATCGAAATTATCATCTTTCATTTATTGAACTAATTGTATTTTGTAAGATGAAACTTATAATTGTTTTTGGGCTTTCTGGATTGTTGTACGTGGGACGCCAGACAGCTTGGGCAATTTCCCAGGACTAAGTGTGATCTAAAATAGCAACTTCTCTTCCTCATTTCTTTCATATACACTGCTTTAGCCTCAACATATCACATATTTTGCTTATTTGTTTTCTATTATTTAAAGCTTTTATTGAGTATTTCTGGCAGTTCGTGCAGTATATTTGGGTTCGTTATTTAGGTATTATATTTATTGAAAAAAAAACGTTAAGCACCGATTGTGATGCAAGGAAATAATTATCAAGAGCTACATGGAAGAAAATTAAAAAAACGTTATCTTAAATTTGATTACTTTTTCATTTACAGGGAAAATTCAGCCTGCCAAATAAACTATATCCGATTGCACAAGTTACAGCAAGCCTCTTCTTTACTATAGAAGTTAGTAGAGTAATTCCGTCTGAGTGTTCCGTTAAGGTAATTACAATAATTGCCATAAGTAATTCCAAATCTATTTAAAATTTGATATTTATTTATTAACTAAATTAAATTACAAACACTACTTAACTTCACACAAACACTGGGTAGTAACAAAATCGTTTTACAAAGCTCCATTCTATTATTTTTTATAGAAGAAATTCGAAATTTGGGCTGAAGATATAGCTCAACAAAATTAATTTTGAATAGGACTTTGCATATTTTTTATATATTTGTATAGAGCTTAAAATATACATTTCAACGATATGCCACACTATTTCTCAAAATAAAACAATATGGCGGCGTTTTCAACTAACCCATAAAATTTTCGGGAAACCATCCACTGAAATAAGAAGCTTGATTTTCTAGTCGGCTTTTCATTAAGTTGGCCAAAGAAATGATTTGTCATAAATATAAACAATGTTATTTTTTTGTTCGAAACGCCAAAAAGTTATATTCCCGAAAGTTTGAATATGAAGGGGTACTAAATAAATGGTACACAATTTATTTTTTTGTATTTATGGCCTTTTTTTTATTTCAAACAATAATGAAAAATAACATAATCGAACTAAGTCACCAAATTAAATAAAAAATAAATAAGTAAGCAGAAACATTAATGAAGATTTTTTTTAAATCATTGAATTAAATATTTTATGCACTGGCCGCCGACTTGTTGATATTATCTAACATTTTTTGTAGCAATTTTCTTAAATGCTCTTGCGATATCGTTCTAATTCTGTTTTCCAACATTTCTGGAGATGGTGGAGAGGTTGTATACATTTTTTGATTCAAATAATACCATGTCAAACAATAACACATTGTGAGTCATGAGTCCTTCGATAAGAAATTGAGAAACTCTTCTATGCTATAAAATGTGTGTGACAATAATAGTTTCTTAAGTTTATTCTTAAAGCGAATTAGACTGGATATGGATTTTATATTATCAGGTAGATGGTTATAAATTCGGCAGCCTGCATAGTTGGGAGATTTTTCATATGAAGATAGATTATGTTTATTTTAATAGAAACTGTTTTTGTTGCGTGTGTTATAATAATGAAAATTTTAATTAGTTGGAAATTTATTTTTATTTGCATGAATATAGGTTAATATTTTAAAAGATAGTAAACCCGGATTCGTCGAAAAAAATAATCTTATGGTGGTCGAAGTTATGTTCACACAGTTTAAAAACTAGTTGCAATAATTAATCAGTCTTTGAAAAAACCATTTTCTAATAGATGTTGATATTTAAAAGATTTAAAGCCTTGCTTCATTAAAATATTTCTTGCACTTTCACAGCAAGTATTGCACCGATCACCTAACAAAATTTATAAATATTCTACGAGCTAAGGATAATAGACGTGTGAGAGAGCTTCAAGTTCTGGAAAAATGATACAATTAAAATCAGACCAACAATAATTTTAATCCATATTTATCTGATTCCAAGATATTATAGGTAAGGTACCCTACTGACCTGTGTAAGTCACCAGCCAGCGCTAACTAGTGAAATACTCATAATAATACGATTTTTATAAGTCTATTTTTTTAAATGATGAAAGATAGAAAAATAAAACATTATGGACATAATAAAATTTGCCCAATCAAAATTTATTATACCAGAAAGGCGCGCTTATCCATAACTTAAGATTTGTAACTAATAATTTAAATGAGCGATTTGGTGAAACTCTGTTAGGAACCAATGGATCTATCCGTTAGACGTCTCTAGGTGTTTCAATTGTTAATGAAAGTCTACCATCATCCCTAGAATTACTGGTAAACTAATTTAGACCGTCCAATCAAGACCTTCTAAACAAGAAGGCCTGATATCTAACTCTAAGATGGCGTCGCGCGTAGGGAACAGGCTCTGACAATGGAAAATTTATTAATTCATATAAAAAATACTTTCTTACTTTTTGACTTAAAAAGAATATATAAATAAATTATTTTTAATAGTTAATTACATGTCATTTTCCCAAACAACAGCAAAAAATCGTTTAGCCATACCCATCAGAGAAAGGAACATAATAATTATTATAATAAGTAGTTTAACAATTTAATATTATGGTATGATGTAAAAAAATACGGACTATGGCTATTAATTTATAAATATACAGTGATTCGTTCAAAGTTAATCTCGAAGTGTATATAAACTACAGCAAGAATACGTAGTTACTTAGATATATATTTTTTAAAGACTATCTAATTAAGATAATGTAATGTGAAAAAATTTAAACAATTCACCCCAAAAATTATCAATGGATTTTCAGTAACCATCAGCAAATAAAAGGAATACAAAAGGTGCAAATAACATGAATATAAATAGTAAATAGGTATGAACAGCCCCTAAATAATATAAATTCCACATATTATCAAAACTAAAGTTACCTTAAGAAAAAGTTCAGATGTGACAAAAAGAAAAAGTTAAAATATCCTATGGACTGCAATGCAACTGGTGGTCGATGTAAACAATTTAACACAGATAAAAGCGATTAAATCATTAAATTAGACAAAGAAAAACTTTAGCAATACTTACCTCTTTTGAGTTGCAGGGTTGCCTGTAGGATCAACTGCCTCAGTTTTATAAGGTGAGCTCAGAAAGCCTCTAGAAATAATGGAAAATAACATTTAGCATCATGGCGACCATGTGCCAGCAGACAATAAAATAAATAATTCCAGGAAAATCTTACCATGTGCAGTATTAAAATCCTGATGAATCGGTCATGTAAAAACACAGAATATAGAATCAGCCCAATAGCCCCTAGATAGGTAGTATAAAACGCATTACTAAAAGCTGAGTCCCCTACCACTATACTTCAGCAAAACACTTCCTCTCTTCCCAATAGGAATTTATAGAAGAACGAGATCGTCGGTTTTAATCAATTTGCATTTGCAACTTCCAAGGAATTTAGAGGAATAAAAACCTGAGTGAAGAAAAAAAATCGTAGTGCCCAGAGCGCCTATCGAAATGAAGAAATAGTCGATACAAGGAATACTTCAAAAGATAACATACGAGAACTAATCATTGTAGAACGACTGCGGAAGCAACAACTAATGAGCTAAGATTAATTTTAGAAATAAATAATAGGAAATATTCCTAAACGAAATCATAAATCCTTACCAATCCGAATCGACAGCAACAATTATGGAAAAATAGCCCATTACTAATATTCAAGGCTACCAATCGAATATTACAAAACTTACAGTGAAAAGATAGATATAAAGTAGAAATCCCAAATCTCAAAGTCCACAACGGTCGGCAAAAAGGTGGAACTACAAAATAACCTCAAAATCCACTAAAACATAAGAAAAGAAAACAAACCTTGACGTCTAAGAGAAGAATTAAGGAAAACTAAAGAAAAGCCAAGGGGAAATATGTGAGGGATACGCCCTAAATCCATAGAGCACTATGAGAAGGAACAACAATGAGCAACCTATGCAGAGATCAACAAGTTTTAAAAGAAAATAAGCAACAGGTACTAGTTTTTACTATTGAAGAGAAAGAAAAATGTAATGTTACCTATTATTTTCAGTTTGAGACTGTGCAATAGAAGAGGACTTGCATCACTAGGATTCTTTAGCTTTTTTGCCTCGTTTATGCAGCATATATTTTTCTTGATACCAATAACAAACAAAGAGAAAAAAAACATTTACTTGATTCGACGTTTAAAAAAAAATTAACTAGTTAACTTCTTACTGTTGAGTGAAAACATTTTTGGGACTTGTGGTAATTATTGTCCATACAAAAAATAGAGTGTGTCTCTAAAGATGTTGAAACATCACTTACAATGTTTAAATTGCCTTCTACAGAACGCTGTTCGGTATGTTGTTTTAGAAAATAAGCAGCTTCAATTAAAATTGTATCGACAGTATTCACTAACATCATGTAGGTACTTAGGTAAGTTGAGTTGACTTTTGTCTTGACATACAATTTTGTTGACAGTAGCACCCATTTGCTCTATTGATATAAAAAGATTTTCAGAAATAAAGTTTAAGTGAGCTTGAGGAACTTCCTGAATATTAATAAAACATATATTCGTTTGGCCTAACGTGGATTTCACACACCTAAAACATATGTTTACTTTATTAATTACCTGCGTAAGACTAAGACTTCGGACAAGACAGTCATTGAATACAATGCAACCACCCTAGGGGTAAAGTAAGCCGTTATTGTAAAACACTTTTTAGGTAAAAAATAGAAAAATCACACAAATAATTAATATCATATGTTGTGAACGTAATGTTAGGCACAGCCTCTAAAAATACAGTGACTGCCTATAAAAATAGGACATAAGGTAAACCTGAGTATTCTTGTCTGGAACAAATGATTTTTCCCTCTTAATTGAATTTACCCACTACTGCCTCAATTCACCTGTTTTGGGAAATGACAAAATTGCCATTTTGGGTCCATTTTTATAATTCCCTCTACATTTGGGAACACAACAGGTTAACTCAATGTTATCACTTCACTCAACATTATGCCAATGTTCTCAACTAAGCGACTGAACTTAATTAAACATACTTAATCAATATTCAATAATGCCACAAAAAAAGTCTTTAGGTATCCTAAGTAAAACTACGGTTTTAAAATCAATCCTCTGATCTTGACCGGATGTAGCCTAAAAAATATCTGTGGTGGTCTAAAACTCATTACGTGTAGACTGCAAAAGCAGTCAAAGTAAATGGGTAAGTCGGCATTATTATTATAAAACCGCAAAATAAAAACTTTAAGAGCTTGCTTGTTTACTTCAGCAAACAGTATGTAAATATTAATATTTCACTTGTTTTAAATATTACTAGGTATTATCAGCTTTGAAATTATATTAGGTATTTTTGGAAACACACGTTGTACCAGAGCAATTAGTTGGTTAGTGGGTTAGTTTAGGTTAACCCTAACTTCTCCCCTCTTCATCATAATCGGCATGATCTTATCTAGAGCATGGTGTAAATCAGCACAAGACTTGAGCAGCGTAGGAATCTTTTTTCTTCTCTTACCATAAACTTTTCTTTTCACAAAATGTAAATCTTCCACTGTTAAACAGTCGTTCTGATTGTCTTTCAAAACAGACTGAAGTATTCTTTTTGGTTGGAGTCCTATATCATCTGACGCTTTGCGTTTTGCCGAAACTGTTTTTGTAACTCAGATGCACTTGGGTTACACTTTGATATCACTAATTCTTCGCCAACAGTATATTATTATAAATTCGCCTTACATCTTGAAATTCTGCATCTCCACTTAACAGGTTATCCGCGTCATTAAATTTAAAATTATTTACAATTAAACACACTTTTCCGAGTTTAGAAACGCTCTTTTGAAGCTTTACACTTTTCATGTCTGTTAATCGTTCGGTAAACGAAAATGAAATTCAACCCTGAAGTACCTGATCGACACTATGTTAATTACACACCCCATCAGCCTAAACAGTGCATAATATTTTTTATGGCATGACCGCAATTCAAATTACGGTCAATTTTACCTGCTTTACCCTCGGACAAAAGTGTATATTTTATATTTAAGACACCGGACGAAAGTGCATCACATAATTTATGCAAAAAGGGATAGCGGACGAAATTGTATATTCCCCATTATATTACAGTCGCGCTATAAAAGTTGCGATCTCGTACGTTCGATATGAATAAGCGTCCTGGTTAGCTTTTTATTGAAGCTATTTTATATTAAACAAATATATTCATCTATGTACTAATTTATAATATTATTCTGATTGGTTTCAGGTAGTATTTAGGACAGAAACGTCGCGTCACAAAATTGACTTAGAAAAATACACTCTTAGAGATAATGTTCTATTGAGGATATTGGATATAAAACTAAACAATTACAGGAACATTCAATTTTAAGCAACCTTTGATAATTAGTATTTTATATATATACAAATAAGACATTAAATCGTATATCTATCTTTTCAATTGTCTTTGATTTTCAGTGGCACAGATTGCAGAATTTAAATTTCGTTTATCATTTAGAGTGATTTAATTATTTTATTTTTTGCATCAACGATTATATAGCTAAATCCGTTTCTTGTATTTTTACCTACCTCGGCAAATGGTTATGCAATTTTGCTGAATGAAACCCAAACCATCTGAGGCTGTATTACTAACTCTCGTGATACGTCTTGCCATATGGTTGTTACTGAGTTAGCTCTAAGCTTCATATACCTTCATATACCTCACTCGAGCTTCATCTATTGAATAAAGCCGTATTTACATATTTTGAGCACTTCTAACTGAGCCTGCAAACTATTCAAATATTAGGAACATAACACTTGCTCAACTGGAGGCTCACAAATAGGTACTTTGGAAAAGCTTTTCAACTCGTTTGACAAAAGCATTAACAATGTCTGCAATTCTCGGACGGGCATAGATCTACTAGCTATAATCCGCTTGATCCAGAATTTATTTTCAAATGTGTCCATACCAATCGATCAGAAGGGTTTTCTAATAACGACGATTATTAAACTAAAAGTGATTAAATTCTGACCGCTACTGCACTGTCTTCGTAATCTAGTTGCTTCAAATGGAAAGATTCATCTCAACCTCGGAAGGGCGCGTCAATACCTGGAAATACTCCTCTACAATATGAAGGATTCTAGAATAGCAAGATACACATCTTAAACGCCTCAATTTCCAACCAAATAGTGAGCCCATTGACGCTAAAATCTTAAATGGCTGTTCCACATGTTCGACCCTTATTCCAGAAAAATGAAAAAAAAGCCATTAACGACAAGGCACTGAAATGAGATATTTTTGTTAAGCTTTCTACTACATCTGGGCAAGTAAAAAATCAAAACGCCAAAGTAGAAGAAGAACATAGTTATTTGTGTATTTAGAGTGCAAAGTAAGGGATTGCCGCTTGAGAAAGAATGTTACTGCGCGACGCGTAACGGAGCGCAGTAATCTTTCGTAAACGGCAATCTTACTTTGCGCTCGAAAAACACACAGAACTTTTTCTACAGCCGCATTTTTTAAAATTAAATCCACATTTTTCCCTATACTTATTCTGAAATTTGCAAATGTCAGTTTTGACATATTATATTCGGGCTTCGGGCATATTTAGAACAGGATTGCCAGCAACAAACTGTAACAAACGCACACTGTCATTTATTTATCTTCGGTTTCCATGACCATTTAGCACACTAGACGGAAAAAGTGAGAATTTCCTTTTCCATGTTCGCGCTAGAGCGCAAAATAAGGATCCACGGCATTCGTCGATTTTGCGATTTCATTTGAATTTAGTATTTAGTTATTTTGCGCGCGGCTGTAGAAAAAAATTGTTTTCGTTTCATTTGCAATGAAAACTAGATGAATGATATGGAACATGACCTTTCGGAAAATGATTTCAATGTTCAAACTAATTACCAAAAGCAGTGGCATAGCTAGGCGTCGGCGACGTCGGCGACTCCCGACGGCCTCGCGCCCTTTGGGGCCTCGCAGGTTTATCAAACCTAAAAATGTGTACTTTTGAATTTCCCAAAATAAAACCTAAAGCAAATAAGCTTAATACTATACAAAACTCTTAAATATCATAGAACTAATTAAAAATTTTATTTTATCTACTGCAAATTAACAAATTTTCTACGAACTCTCAAATCATATGGTTTTTATTATTAATTATAAAATATTAATCCAAGAGAATTCTTTACGCCTTGTGGTTATTACAGTTGGAATTTGCTATTGGTAGATGCTGCTATTGTAACTGTTAAAGTATTTTTTGGCTTTTGTAAATGAAATATATGTGCTCTTTTCAGTATCTAGTAAACGCTGGGAGCTTGTTAAATCTAAACTGAAATAGACATTAAAAGCTATGTCTGAGACAAGATGGGCGAGTCGGATTGGAGCAGCTAAAGCAACATTTTTGCAATTTGATGATATCGTAGATTGTGTAAATGATCTACAAGATGAATATTCTGAAACTCTGAGTAACTGTAAAGCTATCTTAAATGATATGTTCAATTTGAGTTTGTTGTAGCAGTACAAGTATGGTACGAAATTTTGCTACGTGTCAACAATATAAGCAAACTATGGCAGTCGGTGAATGTTAACTTAAAGGGCGTCATTGACATTTTACGTTCTTTTTGTACCTAAATACAAGAATATCGTAGTACAGGATATGATCGTTTGTAGAGAAAAGTAGTTATGAAATCCCACCACAATTTAAAGACAAAAAAAAAATGGCGAGAAAGAAAAGAATGTTTGGGTATGAACACATTGATGAACCTGTACAATCTACCGATGGGGATACCACCTATCCAATTTTGTACCCCAAAAAATCTAAAATTCAAAAAATGCTAATTTTTATGTAATTGTTTAAAAAATTTTAGAAATTCAAAAAAAAAATCAAAAAATTTCTGGAAAAAAAAATATATTTATTGCGCAAGATCGACCCGCGCGCCGTCCGGCGCGGCGACGGGTTGTGGCAATACCTCCTACAACAGAGGTAATGGTTGTAGCCGGTCCGTTGCGCGTCTGGTTGAGCATGAGCAATAGGTAAAAATTCTGAATACAATCTAAAAAATTTTAATTAAATTCTATGAAATGCTAAAAAATACTGAAAATACTAAAAAAATTAGATAATTCTAAGAAATGCTAATAAATTCTAGAAAATTCTAAAAATTCTACGGGCACACCAAAATTCTAAGGTGGTTTCGGGGATAACACCTATCGAATTTTGTTCACCAAAAATTCTAAAAAAATGCAAATTTTTATGTACCTAATTGTTTTAAAAAATTCTACAAATTCTAAGAATTTCTGAGAAAAAAAAAACAAAATATTTATTGTGCAATCTCGCCGCCCTGCGCGGCGGGCGGCGCGGTGTGACCGGGCCGCTGCGGGTGCGTTTGAGCATGCGCAATAGGTTCACATTCTGAATAAATTCTAGACAATTTTAATTAAATTCTATAAAATGCTAAAAAATACTAAAAATACTGAAGATTTCTGTTAATTCTAAGAAATGATAATAAATTCAAAAAAGTTCTATTAAATTGTATAACTCTAAGGTGGTTTTCCCCTCGCAATCTGTTGAAATGCAGTTCCATCAAGTTGGCTTTTTCATTACCATGATAGATACTATCATAGCCGACACTAAATGTCGATTCAAATCACTTAACGAATATTTTTAACGATTTAGCTTTATTTACGACGTAAATTATTTGAAATCTCTATCAAAAGAGGATCTGCGCAACCATTGTACAGGGTGGCCCGTTTAAGAGGGGCCTATACCTTATCTCGAAACCTACGGGGGTTGCAAAAAAAAATTAAATACAAAAGTTGTTCCTAGTAAAATGATCTTTATTTTTTTTTGTATAAAACAATACACGTCACTTTTTTATATACAGGATGGTCAAAGAAAGTTACACTTTTTTAAATGAAATACCCTATATTTTCTTACATTTTTGGATTCTACTTAAAATTCTAAGCATATTTGATATATGATGTTATACCTCTAGAGTTAGTAGTTTCACAGATATAAACAGTTGAAAATCGGTACTTTGACTACTTTTCACCTTGGTAGCAAGAAGACCATTAGAGATGGAGTAAAATTAATTTCACATTCCTGTCTTAACTTTTCAAGAGCTATTTGACGGTACTAATTGGCAGGTGGTACCATGGGTACCAAATCTGGTACCTCTGTAGGTACCATCAGTTAGCACCATCAGATAGCTCTTAGAAAGTTAAGATAGGAATGTGGAATTCATTTTACTCCATCTTTAATGGTCTTCCTGCTACCAAGGTGAAAAGTAGCCAAAGTACCGATTTTCAACTGTTTATAGCTGTGAAACTACTAACTCTAGAGGTAAAACATCATACAACAAATATGCTTAGAATTTGAAGTAGAATCCAAAAATGTGATAAAATATAGGGTGTTTCATTTAAAAAAGTGTAACTTTCTTTGACCATCCTGTATATAAAAAAGTGACGATTAAAACAATACAAAAAAAATAAAGATCATTTTATTAGGAATAACTTTTGTACTTATGTTTTTTTCCAAACCCCGTAGTTTTCGAGATAAGGTATAGGCCCCTCTTAAACGGGCCACCCTGTACAAATTTGGACATAATACTACGGCAAGTTGAAAACAGCGACATTCAGCCCTTCGAGCTATTTGAGGTATTCCAGCTTTTCAGGTCTAATTCACCAGACTCTATAACAGATGCAAAACAACTTTTACGATATATTTTAGAAAACAATTTGCACGAAATATATCCAAATTAGAATTATGCTGACAGTTCCGGTCAGTTCCGCTTCGGTTGAGAGGAGCTTTTCAACGCTGAAACTCATTAACAACCATTTAAGAAGCTGAACAGAGACTATCTGATTTGGCAGTTTTGTCGATTGAAGCTGAAATAGCGTCTCGCTTAAGCTACGATTCAATACTGGAAAAAATCAGTCAAACAAAAAGCCGAAAAGTACTAATTTTATTATGTTTTATACTATACTATATACTATAATGTTTGATTAGCTTTAAATGTTTAGAGCTAGCTGTTATTTAAGGGTTAATTAACAATAAAATCGTTCTTATCAGGTATTGCTAAATAATTTCACTAATAAACACTTTTCATAACCGTCAACCGAGATATAAAAAGGGCCTCGCAAAGCGGATTTCGCCGACGCCTACGTTTGGTTTAGCTACGCCACTGACCAAAAGTTCCCTATCATGAGAATTTTAGACCAGCAAACGGACGTTACGTGAGTGGTATTGTCCTTTGGTCCTAACACACCTTATTAGAGGCTTGAAGTTAGTACAACACGTAAACCTTAACATAGGCATAAACGCAAGAATTTTTACGTTCACGGAAATCTTTAGAGCTTTGTAAATTGCCTGTTGAAGTAGCGCCAGTAGCGAACCGTGGCGTTGGCAAGTAACGTGAAAACGTCAAAGTCGTCAATTGCCAATAGATTGTAAAATCCCAGCGTGGCAATCCACATTCCACAATAAGTTTTTATCTTTTTTCTTGTTTGGTGACTTATATTTTAATTTTTTGTTGAAATAGAAATAAGAAGGTACGCACTTGGCTTTATTTTTTTATATTTATGCCCAAGTTTTTTTTCTTATATTTTAAGAATTTCTCTCATACATAAGTACATATGTTTTTAAATGTTAGAACATCCTTGATGCAGAACTATTAGGTGAATCTGACGTTGGTGAAGAGGATATAGATGAAGCAGTATTACTACATATATTTAATAATGACAATGACACCTTAGGAACTCGAGCAGATATTTATGGTCGGTTTGCTCTTGATACCATCTCTGATATAGAAGCTAAAAACTTCTTTCGGTTTGAAAAAAGACATCATGAAAGCTGATTTTGTCAGAGACAAATATATTATTTTGCTTTTTTATACAATTATTAATTTTACATATTTTTTCAGGGCCTGATTCTCTCTGTATTCTTTTAAGACGGCTTGCATATCCAAATAGAGGTGTGGATTTAAAGTGACTATTTGGATACTCTTATAGAGCTATTCCCAGCATTGCAAATGAAGTAACGACCATCATTTATAACAATAAAAGTATATTAGGGCAAGATTTAAAAAATGTGCCATGGCTTAATGAAGAGAAGTTAATACAATGTTCAGAGATATGACTATTTAGCTAACCTTTCTCGATAAACAAGTAGGTATGTTTTTATTTTTGAAGGGTTCATAAAAAGTTAAATGCATAGCCTAGCCCTTCAAAGCAGTGAACTGGGAATTAAAACGCAGGCCTCGTGGTATTTAGTTACAAATTCATTATGAAATCTAACCCTTGTTAGTTTATTTTAAATACCTAATACCTACTTATATTACGTTAGCACCTGACAATGTTTTCCAAAATAATAGATACATACTCTATTATTATATTTGTAGGCAATTGCTGGAAAAGAAGCTCCCCTGAACAATTGTTGGGGTTTGTAGACGGTACTGTCCGACCTATTAGATCCACTGAAAATCAAAGGGAATATTATTCAGGTTACAAGAAAGTGCATTGTGTGAACTACCAGTCGCTTCTGTGTCCTGATTGAATTATTGTAAATCTGAAAAGTTCCTATCCTGGTCGACAACATGATTCTGGAATTTTAAGAGAATCACACTTATATGATGAATTGGAAGAGTGTACAACCTTTGGTGATAGAAAATACTCTATTTATGGATATAAAGAATATGATTTAAGGGAACTTCTTTTAAGGCCTTACACCGAGCAAGAATTAAAGGGGCGGCCAGAGAGGCAGTATTTTAATACCATGATGAGCAGCTTGAAGATCGCTGTAGAATGGGGATTTCAAAAAATTATTCAAGAGTTTGCTTTCTTTGACTTTAAGAAGAATCAAAAACCATTAGTGCAAGAAGTTGGCACAATATTTGTAACATCTGTAATAATAATTAACTGTCACACGTGCTCATATGGAAGCCAAAAAGCAACATATTTTAATATTCAGCCTCCATAGCTGGAACAGTATCTAGGCAATTAATAGTGTATGCAAGCTAGAAAAAGAATGGCACAGTGGTGTATTTATGTATTCTATGAGATACATTATTGTCAAAATAAATATTGCATTTTAATTAATAAATGATATTTAAAAAAAAAATGCTTTATTGTCATTAAACACCAAAAATCTCATTGAGAAAACCTGTAACTCCAAATACGTTAAAACTACATCTAAGTAAACACAAAATAGATTTCCAAAGGAAAATATACAAAAATATCTTAACAATTAATGCAATTATAATCTAGAAGTAAGCAAAAAGGAACATATTTACAACTGACACAACAACGCAGGAAACTAGATCATCATTTAATTCAAATATATGCTCTTTTACTCTTTAGCTTGATTTCCGAGTATATATTTTACTAACTCCTGGTGACAACGAAATGACTCCATTTGAATTTTCAATCTTTTTTCTTCCATTTCTAGTCGATGTTCTTCAATTTCCAATCTTCCTCAAGGAGTCCAGCTCATGCTTTTTCTGTTCAAGCAACTATTTCCTTTCGGTAATGGCTAGTTCTCCACATCTCACTTCATCATTTTTTTCATTTTTGTTGGACAAATACTGAAGAGTATTTTGCCTTATACTGACAGATACTCTTTTAAGTTTTGGTGCTAAAAAAATATAGTTATATATAATATTCAAAAAATTATAATTATTATTGTTATGTAACATATTCCAGTTATTCGAAAAGTTTTTCTTAGTTTTTTGCATACTTTCTGCCCTACAGCTTTTACTCTTTAAGGCAAGGACTCTGGTCAGTGGACAATCGCTGTGGCCATTGGCAATAAATTCACTTATCGATCACAATAGAAATAAATACTTACTTGCAATATTTGATTGTGTCAAAGATTTTATTTTTGCCGTATATACATTGGGTTCACTTTCACGCTGGAATTCAAGAGCACTGCCTTTCTGTTAATACAACCTCTTCGGCAACATCAAAATTGTCAACAACTAGAAAATTCAATATTTCAGCATCAAAAATGTATATTTATTTAAAATATAGAGATTTTTTTTTCTGTTTCTCAATATTGTGCTCAGTCAGATGGCAGTAATAGCATTAAATCCTTTGACACTTGAATAATATACAATTTTCACTAAGTTGCTTCTTGAA
>MU183588.1:68245-115811 GCA_016904865.1 Pissodes strobi | reverse complement strand
CTTTGACACTTGAATAATATACAATTTTCACTAAGTTGCTTCTTGAAATAATAATTTTGTCATTGTACAAGAAAATGTATATGAAGTACTTTTGAAGCTATTGCGCTAAGTACACAATAGCTTTGAAATTGTAATTATCCTACTTTTTTTTTACTTATCGAGGTTCACTGCTACTGTTCGATCCTCTCTGTTTCTGATGAAATTTCAGTATTAGCCTTTACCAGAGAAGTACTTGCCTTTTTCCTGATACTAAACCTTTTTTGGTAGGAAGATGGTTCAGTTTTTCCATCCTTGGGTTTACATACCATCGTTGTTTTTTTAAAAGCTTTAATTAAGTCGGCAATTTGTTGTAGTAAATCATCCAGCTCTGTTACCTCTATCTCTATGTTCGACATAAATGAACATATAATTGACTTACTTTCCTTCGTTCAGTCTAGATTTTATTAGGTATTTTTTACAAAGTTTTGAACGCGTTCCCTAAGTGTTCGGATGCTAAGTGATTTTCCAGTAATTTGAATCAGATTTAGTTGTCTGGTATACCACCTCTTGGGGTCTTCGTAAGGATTTTGTCCATAAACCTCCCTTAGCAAATGAAGGTTATAATTTTCGCTGAACCGAAAAAGTGCTAAAAATGTTTTCAGTACGCATATTGCGTAAAGCCAAAATATACCGAATTCCGAATACTCCAAAAACAAATTTAGAATATTCAGACAAACCACGTGTCTCTGGAATAATTACAAATAAAATAAATGTGTAACAAATAACCACAAAACCCATGGAATTGACGTTTGACGTAGCCGACTCTTCGAGATTCGGTCACAGGAAGCAACAATATCATCAAGTTTCACGTTGCCGATGCCGTGGGGAAACGCAAGCCCACGTAGTCCGTAGAACGGTAGCGTGGATAATTTTCCAATGCGCATGAGCACATGTCAATCTACACGATTAGGTTTACGTCGTTGGCATAACTTCAAACCTCTATTGTCCATACGTTTGAGTCTGCTGAATCATAAAATGATCACCATTTTCTTAAGAATCCATTACTTTCAGCATATGATTATTTATTTTACGACAGTTTTTAGTAGCTTTCAGCTCCACTTTGACCGCCTGTAGTAGAGTTTTGAAAATCTCAATGTTTATAGATAAAGTCATTACTTTTCTGTTAAAGAACTGCGCCAACGAACTAACACCCATTTTTCCAGACTATTTTTCTCTGTTTTAACGAAAAGCGATTTGCCCATCTTTTTGGAAAGTCGCTCGAGTGCAACCTGTTCTAAAAAAGGCAAGAAAACCACGCCCTCAAACTATCGCTATTGCCTTGCTTACAATAATTTCCAAAGTCATGGAACGTGTAATTTAACAGTAACTACTAAAGTACCTCGAGATCAACAGAATAATTAGCGATAACCAAAACGGCTTTCGCAAAAAGAGGTCGACAGGGGATTTATTGGCTTATGTCACTCATATTTAAAGTAGGGAAATTGAGAAGTACGGAGAATCTCGAGCGATTACGTTGGATATATCGAAGGCATTCGACAGAGATTGGTATAACCGATTGCTCAGCCGACTTCCGTCCTTCGAACTGCCAGGCTCTCCCTGCAATTGGCTTGCCAGTTTCCTTAAGAATCGATCTCTGCGCGTTGCAGTTGATGGACACATTCACCATTAATGCGGACGTGCTTTCATCAACTCTGTTGCTATATTAATGACCTGCCGGCCGAAGCGAATAATCCTGTTTACAGTTTTGCTGATGACAGTACCCTTGTCTCCCAATTTAGATCAAACAAACTTTTACCAGCGACAGAAATTTGGTCTAGTTCAATGCAGCAAAAACCCAAGCAGCCACGTTTACCAAGAAAGCCAATACGGCCGGCGGTCCCTGACATCCTTATGGCAGGATCGACCTTCCTTCATCTTCGTCAATCGTACTACTGGGTGTCTCGGTCAACAGCAATATGTCCTGGCATGAACACGTTGCTAACATCGCAAAATCAGCCTCGCAGAAGCTTGGTGCGCTATTTCGCGACAAAAAGCTGTATACACCGCAGCAGCTGCTCTTGCTCTACAAAGCGCAAATAGGATCGTGCTTAGAATATTGCTCACACATCTGGGGTCTCGCACCTAAGCACACCCTAAAGCTGCTAGATTCCATTCAGAAGAGAGCTGTGCGTGTCGTCGGCGACTCGGAGTTAACCCGGGATCTGGATAGATTGGAAAATCGCAGACATGTGACCGGGATCTCCCTGTTTTACAGATATGTTCACGGCAGATGTTCCCATTATTTGGCCTGCGTCATCCCACCCACAGCAACGTCTGTCAGACAGTCACGACAGACGGCAAGAGCGCACCCGTTCGTCGTACAACTGAAAATACCTGGGACATCGATTTACAAGGATTCTTTTAAGTGAAGAGTAGTGACTGTGTGCATGTATGAATCATACCAAATGAAACACTTTGTATTCCATGCAAAATTTAATCCAAAAGGACTTCTTATAAAAGCATAACAGAGCGCTTTCGGCCTAAGCCATCATTAGTGTGACTTGTCATTGGACCTGAAGAACATATCGACGAAGAGTAAACAAACAACACCAACAAACAATGGTCAAATCACAATTAAAAAGTCAAAAGTCACATTTTAAAAGGTAACATAATTTTAAAATGTGACTTTTGACTTTTCAATTGTGATTTGACCATTGTTTGTTGGTGTTGTTTGTTTACTCTTCGTCGATATGTTCTTCAGGTCCAATGACAAGTCACACTGATGATGGCTTAGGCCGAAAGCGCTCTGTTATGCTTTTATAAGAAGTCCTTTTGGATTAAATTTTGCATGGAATACAAAGTGTTTCATTTGGAAGGATTCTTTTGTCTGGCGCACTGCATCACTGTGGAACTCACTCCCGGGACATCTGTTTCCCTGTAATTACAACCTACAATAATTCAAGAACCGTGTCAATCAAGATCTTCGCACACTCACCGCTCGTCGAGTACCATAGTGTCCCTTTAGTGTGTGTGCCACTGTCATAAAAAAAAATTAACTTTTCACTGTTTTCTATCGAATTTGATTAATTTTGGAATCGCGACTATTTGAGAGCCTGCTCTGTGATAATCTGCAAATCCGTACACAGTGCAAAAACCTAATAATGTTTTCTTCATCTACGCCATGTTAATGAACACATTTTCGTGAACATTAAAATTGTTCGACTTTTTTAAACGGTGATAAACAAAACAATCGACATCAATTTCTTAAATCGGGAAAAGTTACATTGTCGGCTACTATACATAAGTTTTGAACCTGCTAAATTCAGTTCTCGCTTTCTGGAGGAACCATCAGTTTTTGAAACATAAATTCTTCCGAAAACCGTGGCAATTATCAGTAAGTTATGGAACTTGAATTTTGATATGTAAACAGAGAGGTAAAGAACTCAAAAGGAGAGCCGACAGTCTGTCAATCAATTTTGTATACGCATGACCAAGCGCAAAGGGTATAATTATCAAAAACAAAACAACATCAGCGATTTCAGGTGATCACATGTCATTATCATTGGCTTAAAATATTTTCTCCCAATACTTAGGATTGGTATTGTTGTCTACGGTACAGAGTCAAGGTCACCAAAAACGGGTACACCAACATGAAAAGTGCCGCCGCTTATTGTTGCCTCTCCTTTTATATATTTTTTCTCTCTGACGTCAAATTCAGTCTCTTGACAGCATGTCTGGGACGAACCTTTCCACTAGCTATGTCACATGTCATTTAACATGACCATCTAATAGTATTAAGCAAATATGTTGTTATTAACACGAAATTGCAACAAACAACTCTTGTTTCTACCTCCATATTAAAATTGGATATTTTTTTTGTTATTTCGATTGAGATTTACGTAACTATTGCTAAATTTTGAAATCATCAGTAATTATTGGTTGAAAAACAAAAACAGCCTGTTGCTATACAAGAACGATGGCTAATAAATAAAGGAACGTCAAGAGATGATTATGTTGAAGCTTTTATGCTAAAAATCAAAACAAAAGCCGGCCAGTTAACGATAAGATATTTTAAACAATTGTTACAAACAACCTGATGCCTTTGATACGGGTATCTCTGGAAATATACTTAGATCTAGGCATCGGCTTAGCAACTGTATCATCGGCTTCAGTGGCGGACTGGCCACTGAAATCGATGTATATTTTTGCATTAATTATTTGCGATTTTTACCTTTCTGTAAGAATTTCTGTAGCCTAAGCATGCTTCAGCTATAATATGTTCCTAAAAGGAAGATTTATTTTATCAGCGGTCATACCTATTCTCGGATTTATAGACGTCCTGAATGAATTGCGCGAGGAAGACATAAATGATGTATAGGCTTTGGTGTAGATTAGATTGTTTTATTAAATCAACTTAGTATCTGAGTAAGAACTAAAGATGTAAATTTCACAAATCGCATAAATATTTTGCCAGTTAAACAGAAGAATGTAATAAATAATGTACAGTTGGTTTTGATTAATTTAATATATATTTTCTGGCCGAAATCTGTTTATATAAAGCTCTGCCATTGTACCCATCAGGGTCTGTCATGCTTCACCGGATATTTCCTATGCTTTACGTGGGATCTGCATCCATTCTTCGGATTCTTTCCCTTTAGGCAGGAGTTCAGGAAACCCAAAGTTGAGTCACCAGTCTTGATTTACAAAGCTAATTCTTTTCCAGATTTATCATCATAAGAACGTCTCTTCAATCAGCACCGAAGTTTGAAAACGCATTACACTGAGATGTCTACCACTTCTCCTAAATCAATAAATGTTTTAAAATGCGTTATTTCAGGCAAACATCTGATAATGTTATCTGAAGAAAATAATTAAACGAAAACTTAGCAAAAATGTTTACTATCTTAAAGCACTGGAATCTGGGGACGATAAGCAGGGGTGAAAATAAAGTATCGAAATGTGTGAAAACCTATGCTAGCTTTTGCTTTATTTTTGCACATTATTTATTAACGATATTAGTTCCTCCTGCCAAGAATTTTGAATTTTGATCCGGTCGTTCTGTGGGGTCATTTAGTTGTTCTTTCTATTTTTAAGAGAAGTTGGAAAAACCTATCTTCATGTTTACAGGGAGATAGCAAAATACCACGTACATAATTTTTGCATTCTGCGAGGGAATTCCCAATTTCGAAATAACTACGCCATTAGAAGCTTTGTTTGTACACAGGCCTTGTCACTTTTATGTAAAATTGTAGGAAATCTGGAGATCTTTTTAACGATATTAGTTCCTCCTGCCAAGAATTTTGAATTTTGATCCGGTCATTCTGTGGGGTCTTTTAGTTGTTTTTCTATTCTTAAGAGACTATCTTCCTGTTTATACGAAGGTATCTAAGGGCTACGTACACAATTTTTGCAACTTTTTGAAACGAATAATCCTGTTTACAGTTTTGCAGATGACACTACCCTTGTCTCCCACTTTAGATCAGAAAACCCTTTACCAGCGACTGAGACCAGACAGGAGCAGATTGCAACAATTAGTTATTAACCTGGAGAAAGTTCAAACTTAGATAGAAATTTGGTCCAGTTCAAACCAGCAAAGACCCAAGCAGCCACGTTTACCAAGAGGGCCAATACGGCGGGCCCTGACATCATTATTGCAGAATCGACCATTCCTTCATCCTCGTCAATCGGACTGCTGGGTATCTCGGTGAACACCAATATGTCCTGGCATGACCACGTTGCTAAGATCGCAAAATCAACCTCCAAGAAGCTTGGTGCGCTATTTCGCAACAAAAAACTGTATACACGGCAGCAGTTGTTCTTGCTCTACAAAGCGCAAATAAGACTGTGCATAGAGCGCGGCAAGAGCGCACCAGTTCGTCGTACAACTGGAAACACTGGAACATCGCTTAACAAGAACTTTGTCTGGCGCACTGCATCACTGTGGAACTCACTTCCAGGACATCTGTTTTCTCCTAATTACAACCTACAACTATTCAAGAATCGTGTCAATCAACATCTTCGCACACACACTCGTTGAGCGCCATAGGGTCTCCCTTTAGTGCGTATGCCACTGCCATAAAAAAAAATAAAATAAATACATATTTTTGTTACTTTAAAAGTTATTCGTCCTGAAAGTTCTCGTTATCAAATTGATCGTATATGTGGAATTAATCACTGCCAAACTCCTTGTTCAGCCGCCAACAAAATCAAATTTTTAATCTAAAAAAATATATATATATTAATGATTGTTATATGCAGGTTAAAACCAGCGTTTTCATAAAAAAAAAATCTTTTACAAGCTGGAAACTTAGTTTTGTTGGCTATACATTCATAGAAATGTCTAGTTTTCTTTGTTAAAAATCTATATTAAATAAGCAAGAGAAGTGTTTTTTAATAAAAAAAAATCTAATAGAATAAAGAAACAAACATGCAAATACATATCGAATTTTTGCTGCTAAGGATCGTAATCTCTCTATCAAAGAATTATAGATATTTCTCAACATTAATCTATAATTACTTCTAGATCTATTTAAATATCTTCCAGATTTTTTATGATTCATAATAATTAATTTTAAATTTATTATTTTAATTTATTAATAGATCAATTTTTTAAACTCACTCACAAATTTAAATTACGTAAAGATAAAGTTTCTCTTATTTCTAATAAAGATTTTTTTCCTAAATTAGGTGTTTTTAAAGAGTCTAGTTCTTTTTGTTGAACTATTTCTTCTATGTAAAAAATAGATTCTGATTCAAGACAATTATCTATACATTTATATAAAATAGGGCAAAATTATCTTCTATATTAATTTTTTTTTCATGTTTAATATATTAGTTTTTAAATTTTCAAAAATATTTCATTTATTTGATGATAATTTTTCACCATATTTTAGAGTTTCTTCTAGAATTATAGTTTCATTTGTTTTTAATTTTTTTTTAATTTATCTAAATCACTTTAAATGTTTCGTACCAGTAATGGATCTCATACCCATAATTTCCACTTCCTCGTCGGTTAACTCCTGAATTATTGAGACATACCTATACACATAGGACCTTAACCAACAAAAACGCTCCTTTTTTCAAATGTTCCTTTCCTGCCAAGAAATATTCAGTATTTTTTCTATTTGTCTATTGTCCTCTAATACTGGTTCTGATTCATCGTCTGAATTTGAGTCATCATTAGAAGCCGTTGCACTGTTACCCGGCTCTACCTCAAGCATCTGTTTAAATTTTTGGTCTTTGAATCTACGAATCAAACGATACGACTCCAATTTCTTTGAAAGACGAAAATAAATCTTCATTGGTGCAAGTTCTCCCTTTCTATCCATTTCAATCAAAGAAATAGAAAGTAAATGTGGAAATTTTTTCTTATCAATTGAGGTGCAAGCCACATGTAACTGTTTCCATTTTCATGATGTTGACCTCCGGAAAATTTTACATGCTCCAAAAAAGCGCCCATCTAGTGTCAGGTGTGTGCACCTTTTGGGCAAATATAAAAAGCTATGATATTTTCCTCGCATAAACGAAGAACATGATTACAAATTGTCTCTTAACAGAACTTTGCGACCTTCTAATTCTATAGCGTGCGGTAAGAACCAATCCGCGGACGTCTGAGCGTCCTTCCACCCATGGTTTTTAAGGCTAAACCTCGATCCTGATTCATAACATCGTCCACTGCACTCCTTGGAGACATTTTCAGTCCTTTGAATCCACATGTTTTCTGATTTGTGAATAATGTATGGAGGCAGCAACACGCCCGATGCAGAACCACACGTCATAATGGATGTAGTACTTTTTGCAAAATTGCATTGCGATATAACATTTTCTTATTTCCTGGATCATCTTGAATGTTTATTTCGTCATAATTATATTTATTGGATGCAGGAATATCTGGAAATGTCTCGCGTAAATTATTAAAATATTCCGTTATAGTGACAAAAAAATCATAATTACCTACCTAGGCAAAACATGAAGGGGTGGAATTGATTCGTTTTTCAGCTGATCAATTTCGCTCCATGTATGTAATCTATTTCAATCTACAATATATAACTGTACCTAGGAGTTGGGTCGGACCCACTGCGCGAATATTTAATAAATGTATGCACTATGTCACTTTATTGATAAATATAGAGGGTAATTCTACTGCTTTATTATCCGGCCTCTATTGCAGGTTATGCAAAACGTGTGACCATCGCGCTAATTAATTATGTGTTGCTTCATGGAAACCATTTTCCTAGGGTTTTAAGACAGGGTGTTTTTCTTGTTCCCACGTTACATTTTGCTCGAATCTTTCCCTGGGTAACAAGGACTTAAACGTGACCAGTTACAATTAAATCTACTTACCTAAAAGTCTCAAAGATTGCGAAGAAGACCTAGCAACGAGCATGTGGTTAGTGTACGTTGGCATTACCTTTTTTCCCCACTCCCTAATTACTGCCATATAGTCTGTTTCTTAATTCATTTTGATACCATACTTGGAATGGCTGCTGGTAACTTCTGGATATTTTCTTGCCCTCATGTTATCTGAACTTTCGTTAATTGTTGCATTTGTCAATTAGTAAGGGACTGGTTACCGTCACAAAGGTTGTTTCCAATCAATTAATTGTGTGTAAATATTTACAATAGCTTGCGTTTCAACACAGTACTGGCCGTGACCATCTATTCTGCATGAAAAAAGCGTGAAAAGATTTCTTGTTAACTTCTTGGTAATACACCTTCAACAAAATCAAATATAAAATTCTAGTTTCTCCACATGCTTAAAAATACAAGCGCTGCAAACTGCTCTGGCTCCGCCAGTTACGAACGCTTCTTTGGAATAGCTGCTAGTTTAAAAAGGGTCGAATATAGAGAACGTCTCACTCTCCATTAAAAAAAACACCTGCGATTCTATTGAGAGGCGTTTTTAGCGGTTACTACGTTACTTTGCACGTTGAGATTAAGAAAGACTGGATTAAAGGCAAAGGGCTGATTCGAAGAGATATAAATCAGGGTGGTGAAATATTGCAATGTTGTATAAATTGATTTACATCTTGAAAACCGTGTTCAAGAGAATATCAGTCTCGGGGGGCTCACTGCGTCATATCCTTTTCGCCAACGAAATTGCTACTAGAGAACTCCAACAATATGCCAGTGTTCTGAAAACATGCTCATCACCAATCATAATCACACCCATAAACAAAATCGAAGAGTGCATGTTTCTGGGATACATCACCTTGTGGGATGAAAAATAGGCCAGAGGCATCGACGTGACCTGGCCTGTCTCTAGTAGACTTATTCACGTCATTTGAAAATTGAAAACCTGTATAAACTTGTAACTCTCATGGCGAATCACGCGGACAAATTGCGAATTGTCGAAGAACGATGGAACAAGCGATGCTGATTGGAGGATCAAATCGAACATGGAATAGCAAGTTTGTAATAGCGGGAAGTTTATGATGGTTTAGGGCATCATGTCGCATGTTGGGAAGAACTTGAGACCGATTGGACATTACGAGATGGTATGGAAAAAAATAAAAGAAGCCTACAAGCTAAGAGAGAGACTAACTATTTTGATTTATTATCCTAATATTTTAAAGAATTTCTTTGACGTTATGCCAATTAATTAATAAAGGAATTTTAAGAAACACTTAAATAAGTAAACCACTTAAAGATTTCCACTAACTTTATTTTAACATGACACGTGTGTCGACGGTAACGTCTTTTTCAAATGTGCATTGAAAAAGACGTTACCGTCGAAACACGTGTCATGTTAAAATAAAGTTAGTGGAAATCTTTAAGTGGTTTACTTATTTAAGTGTTTCTTAGTTATGGATCTCCATCAAGTAAAGGCTAATTCGATTAAATTCTTAAAGGAATTTTACTTAAAAGACTTATTTTTATCGATATTAATTTTCATACTCCCTGTATATGTGATTTTTCAGTGCGTGCGTCCTCTATCATTAGCGACATGTTTACCGTTAACAACAATAGAATCAATCGATTAATATTAAAGAAAAACGAAATGTAAAACAAAAACATGATTACAGATTTATTGGTGACTTTTTGTCACCCTCCATGACCTACGCATGCCTCTGATCAAATAACAAAAGGAGTAAAATAACAAATGTGGGGTGACTCGAGCGATAACGCTTGAAAATATTATGATTGTTGATTTCGTATCAAAAGTTGTAAGTTTTTTTCCGATGCCGTCACTCAACGTCATACCCGGGATCAAAATAATATAATATTGGAGATATTGTAGATCGCTTGAACTATGACATTAGTTATCGAGAATTATTGTTTTTGATCCTAATTTTTAAATACGATAAATTTATTTTAAATAAGCGATTATTCGGATATTTTTTATTAAAAATAATCACCTATCTAATATTTTCTTAAATTTTGAACACTGGTATTTTATATTTGCATCAAAAGTTCCCCGACTTATAGAAAGCCTTTATTAGATACATCTACGCAATATTTTGACCTATACGTTATGCTTTAATAGTATATTCTATTGAACATACATTTTTCTGCCTGCCAAGATAACTCTTGTAGCACGAAGACATATCCTGTTGAAAATAATTCACAAAGTTTTCTTCCAATGCAAATAGTTTGACCAGTAAAACGTGAGTAAAGCTAATCGACACTTCGTTATTTTATATAGAACGCTCCATATACACTGTAAAAACTGTACAGTCTGAAAATAAAAAAGTATACAGGGTTTCTCAAAAAGTCCTTGGGGGATCAAAGTATTCTTTTTTATTATGGAACGCCCAAAATATTTCAGTTTATGATTGCTGTTGACATCCTCATCCTACACAAAGTTCATGTATAATTCCATATACCTAAATCCACCCATTTAGAAAATGTTGGCATTTTAAAACTGAATAAAAATTCAATTTTAATTTAGTAATTTTATTAAATGAATGCAAAGTTTATTAAATTAAATGTTGAAAATGTCTCTCTTGTACTGTCTGACCATAGGCTAAACGATAATAAAACGCGTTAATTACATTTCGAAGTATTTGCGCCGTTGGCTTCTTAAAGAATACGATGTCGCAGTTCATCTAAATCTTCAGGTTTAATGACGTAAACCTTATTTTTCATATGTCTCCAAGAGAAATAATCTAAGGGCGATAGATGTGGTGACCTCGCAGGTCATTCTATAACACCTTCTCCTCCAATCATCAGGTTAGAAAACGTTTTGTTTAAAAAATATTCTTATGGAAAATTCGAAATGAGGCTGTGCTCCATCCTGTTGAAACCAGGTGTTTTGGTAATTTGGTCGGACAACATTTTCAATTGAAGGAACTATTCGATAGTGTAGCATGTGCAAATATGTTTCAGCTGTTAAATTACCCTCATTAAAAAATAAGCCTATTAAGTAATACCCACAATGCCAGCCCACACATTTACTTTTTGCGGATGTTGTGTGTGAGATTTATGCATCCAATTAGCAATCTTTGACCTGGAGCTCCTCCCAGATGGACCATCGTGCGGATGACACGGAGGAGATCCATAACCAAATTCGAATTTACCGTCGGCGGAATAGAGGAATCCTGCAGAACCGCCCTCTAGGCCTCCTGACAAGGGGAATCCATGCATTGTCGTTGAAGCTCCGAAGAACGGTCTTTGCCCATCGAGGTCAGTTGTTTGAACCAGTGCTATTTCAATCTCTTGTTTTGACACAACACCTGGAACAATAGAAAATATTCATATTTTTAATAGTTTACCTTTATTAAAAACATAGACTATTCTGAGTGCAAAACGGACAATCGTTAATTAAAACGTAAATCATAACACATAATCTATTTAAAGTTTACAAGAGTTTACTGGTTCCCTTTGAAATTTTTGTCTTTATTATAATGATTAATAGAGATATCGATTTAGGAGTCAAGAGATGTTTTTTCAAATATTAAAATATTTTCTAAATCTTTTTTTTATGGCAGTGGCACACACGCTAAAGGGAGATCCTATGGCGCTCGAAACACGGTTCTTGAATAGTTGTAGGTTGTAATTAGTGGGAAACAGATGTCCTGGGAGTGAGTTCCATAGTGATGCAGTGCGCCAGACAAAAGAGTTCTTGGAAAGCGATGTTCTAGTTGTTTCCAGTTGTACGACGAACTGCTGCGCTCTTGCCGTCTGTCGTGACTGTCTGACAGGAGTTGCCAGGGGTGGGATGAGGCGGGCCAAATCCTGGGAACATCTGCCGAGAAAGTATCTGTAAACAGAGCCACATGTCTGCGGTATTCCAGACTATGCAGATTCCGGGTCAACTCCAGGTCGCCGACAAGACGCACAGCTCTCTTCTGAATGGAATCCAGCAGCTTTAGGGTGTGCTTTAGTTCGGCACCCCAGATATGTGAGCAATATTCTTAGCACGGTCTTATCTATGTCGGTTTCTAAATTAGATTTGTCCCTGTCCATATTAGAGATTCGGGTTTTCAAATTAGGTATGCTGCTTTTCTAAATTATTAGAAGCCCTTTTCTACATTAGCAATGCTATTTTCTACATTAAAGATGTTTTTCTGTCAATTCGAAATGTTTTAGAAATTAGAAATGCTTTTTTCAAAAGTAAATATATCAATTTCTAAATTCGAAAAGTTGTTTCATAAATCAGAAATATTTTTGAAATTTTTACTGAAATCCAAAAATGAGAGACGTTTTCTAAATTAATGTGCTTTTCTGAATTAACTATCTTTTTTTTTCTAAACTAGAGATGCTCTTGTATATAAGATATATGTGGTTTTTCCAAAGCAGATATGCTATTTTCTAAATTAAAGATGCTGTTTTCTAAATGAAAGATGTTTTGTCCTAAATTATAGATGCTGCTTTGTAGAATAAAGATGAAGATACTAATTTTTAAATTCTAGAAGTTATTATGTAAATTAGATATATTTTCGAAGTTTGTACTGAAATCCAAAAATTCGAGACGTTTTCTAAATCTATGTCTTTTTCTAAATTAATGATCCTTTTTTCTAAACTAGAGATGTTCTTGTATATATTAGATATGTGGTTTTCCAAAGTAGATATGTCATTTTCTAAATTAAAGATGCTGTTTTCCAAATTAGATATTTTTTGTCCTAAATTATAGATGCTTTGTAAGATAAAGATAAAGGTACTAATTTTTAAATTCCAAAGTTATTTCATAAATTAGAAATATTTTCGAAATTTGTACTGAAATTCAAAAATTCGAGACGTTTTCTAAATCTAACTCGTTTTCTAAATTATAGATCCCATTCTCTGCTTCTGTCATTATAAAGTATGTGTTTTTCAAAGTAGATCTTCTGATAAATATTGAACTAATGTAATTTCGTGCGGATAAAATTTGTTGCATTTAAAAGAATTTTTACAGATCAAATATCTACCTCATATTTCTTAGAGAAATATTTGGATCTTCTATAAAATATTGAAGATTTTCCAAACTTTCATCGTCGTTGGCTACTGTCTTGGTGATCTGTTCCGTTCCTTGCAATTTTCTGCTTCTCTGAATCTTTGAGCAGTTCTAATTACAGCAGACTTAGATATTTGAGCTCGACTTGGAAAAGTTTCATTAAATATTTGACGAGCCCATTCACGGTCCCCAAAATCCTTCATTATAAGGATTGCTATTCGTTCTGTTTCGTTAAGAGACATTTTGCACGACAATGTCAGAATATTATACCTGTACCAGTAACTCTAAATTAAAATTAAATTTGTATTTAGTTTTAAAATGCCAATATTTCCTAAAGGGGTAGATTTAGGCTTGAGAATGATACATAAACAACTGTGTGTAGGTTGTCAATAGCAATCGTAAACTAAAATAATCTACAGGGTGTTCCACAAGAAAAAAGAATACTTTGATCCCCTTGAGAAACCCTGTATACTCCAATTTATTTTCAGGCTCTACAGTTTACGACAAAAGTAAAGACTTCATCAGAGCAATATTAAAAATTAAATAGAAATAAAAAAAATTCGTTCAACAACACGACAGAAGTGAAAAACTCAACAAAACAATATCAAAAACTAAATGAAATTTAAAAAAAACGGTGTGTGCGGAAGAGCACATGACAAAAGTGAAAACTTCAACAACGAGATATTAAAAACTACATAAAACTTTTAAAAACGGTTTGTGCTCACGCATAGACGAGTCTATGGCACACAACAAAGGTCAAAATTTCAATATTGTGAGATTAATATTATAAACTACAACTATTTTTTTGGGTTCTATATTTTGAAAGTACTTGTCACAACTTTGATGTTTAAATAAAATTTTACCTCGAAATCCCCTACAAAATCGGCAGACACCGCTGCTTATCGCTTGAAACATGTCCAAAATTTCCGATCTTGGCCCAATTTCCCGTCTTCAAATCGTTTTAAAAGAGATTTCATAAAAAAAATCTACTTACTTACCACAAAAACCATATGCATCGATATGCTAAAAGTACAATCTTAGCTTAAAATCTGCGATAAAATCCACCAGAAACTGCCTCTAATCACCAAAAAATTTCTATATTTTCCGATCCTGACTCATTTTTCCACCTTGAAACCGTTTTCAATTACATTCCAAGCAATTAAATAGAAATGTAGAAATATTGAAACTTTCGGAATTTTTTTAAACTTTCTGTATTATTCATTTTAATCTTTTCGTATTTTCCGATCTCGTGCGGAAAGATAATTGTTATAAGAAAAATAAAAGCCTTAATTTTTTTAATTTGGCAAGATGTGTGATCCAAATAAGACTTTAAACGCTTTATGTCTCTTGTTATTGACTGTTTCTCTCTGTCGCTTGGCTGAAGTCTACTGGAGCTGACTTTACCCGAATGAGCGTTACACAGCCGAACCTGACGCCCCAGTCTAATTCACGACCCAGGAAAAAGTATGCTGAACGCGCTGAAAGAAGTTTTCAGCTCAGAAATATAATTTTTAGTACTTTTGCTATACCCAGTATATGGTAAACTCCAGTTTTGTATGTACCTGGGTATTTGGCCCTGAGGTTCAGCCCCAACGTCCTTTAACATTTCTACTATATAAATGTAGATAATAACGAGTTTTTTTTATAACACCAGCAATTTGCTGCAGACAGGCTCTAAGTGAAATTATAAATAAAAAGGTGTGCTTAAAACCGCACGACAGAAGTGTAAACTTCAGCAGAGCGATATTAAAAACTGTATAAAATTACAAACAGTTCTCACGCGGTAGAACTGAAACCTTCATAAAACTAAAGCAAGTGGTTACCTATCCAAGTATTAACCACGTCTGACGTTGCTTAACTTCAGTTATCGGGCCACAACTACTTTTTACTTCGTACTCTTGGTAAACTCGCAGGCTACATCCTATGTATCTATTATATTTGTACTGGTGTAATTTTTTTTCGTTTCCTCAGATCTCAAATCACTTATCAGCCAGGGCGCTAAAGAAGTTTTAGCTTCAAAAATTGCTGCTCTACACAAATCCTTATAAACGGGTTCTGCAGCAAATTGTGTCTAAACATTCCTACAGAATTTGTCCAAACCTTTACACAATAATTTTTAAATATTATCGTAGGAATATTTACATTTTCAGACAAACTTGTTCAGGGACGTTTATTTGAACAGCTCCAACTGGCAATAGTGTCATAATGTAATTGTTAAAAGGGTGGAAAAAGATAGCAATATTGGTATTCTGTCCTTCTGGTTGCCTTAAGAGAGAAGCATGTGTGACCTTATATGCTTCTTTCAACCAAAGCGCATTTAGTCATAGTCGCATATTCCCAAACTACTAAATTATAATTAATATCATATATACAATTTGTTATTTTCTGGAAAAACAACTTATAATTTTAGATAATGTATCAGTAAGGTACCATCAAATTTTTTGCGAATAAATTCGTTTCATGTTGTAAAAAAATTCAACTGGATGTAGACTGGTGAATAAATCTTCTGATACAGACTATATAGCTTCAAAGATGCATGCATTTTTGGTTTGGTTGAATCGAGTTTAAGCCCAGCTTGTTCAATTGGGACTAAAATTTAGAAACACTTTTCAGAAGTACAGTCGTTTAATTTTTTTTATTCATACGCTGGTGATGTTTATAAACACTAGTGATTTCAGAAATAGTTGTCAAAATTACTAATTTTAGACTAAAACAGAGTTTTATCCACAATACCGAAACAGAATGTTACACTCTACACGCGTTTCGCTAACCATGTTAGCATCATCAGGGGATAAAAACTTTTTTTTTATCATCTCCTGATGGTTAGGGAAACGCGTGTCGCATACAGAAATTCTGTTTCGATATTGTGGATAAAACTCTGTTTTAGTCCGAAGGTTCCAAATCCCAACATAGGTACTAGTTTTAGAAACTACGTCTCTATCTTTTTCTAGGATTTTTAGATAATGCTTTCTAAAACTTTATTGAGTATTTCTTAGTTTGGTTCCTTTGCATCATTTTAATTCCTGCTTTGTAATTCTTTGTTGTTAAATATGTATTGCTTTGTATTATTTTGGAATATATATTTTAACATTTGATTCAATATTTCCACGAGAGCGAAACTTAACACCGAATTAAGTTTTCTTTTTAATAAGATCTGTTCTATAACTTTCGTTTCATTTTAAATATGGCATTATTATGATTTTTTAGTTTTAGAACACATTTTTTCTAAAACTGCTATTGTAAAAAACTATTCAGTAATTTTCTATTTAACATAATATACTTAATATATGGAATACTAGTACTTAATGCAGGCAAAAGCAATAATTCAATATAATACAGTAAGGTACTGTAATGTAATAGTATTTATATAGGAGATATTTTATTTGTCATATAATATGTGCTTTAGGGTAAACCACAACCAAGGTTTAGATAGCATCTTCTATAAACACATTATCAAATATTTTTGCAATTATTAAAATATTAATAATATATTTTTTATAATATTGTTATTTTAATAAATTTACCTTTACTAGGAACAATATTAATGTTTTTTCTCTTGTCAGCTAGGCTTGGTAACCATTCATTTGTATTGATTTTTGCTTTTCAAGTTTCTATTATTGCCCTTAGTCAATAATAATGATAAATAATGGAATCTTTTGACAAGAGGTAAGGAAAAACAACTTCTCATGTTAACGGTCGGTCAATAATGTTTGATAAAAAAGTAGTGGAAAAAATTATTATTCACTGCATTTTAAGCACGAGGGAAGTGACCTAGATAATCCGAAAACCAACAAAGACATTAAAAAAATTTCCAACGACAGTTATCTTCAGAAGAGGAAACCATGATGCGCCCATAAATTAGAAATGTGTAAACAATGAACCTGATATTTACATGAGTTATAACATTTTGTGTTGTATTTATCAATAATCTCGAAATGATTAAAAATATCAATGGAAAATATGTAAACTGGGTAAATTTGACTGTTATTAATATGATGGATACCTAAATCAGATTGATTCCCGCTACTCTTTAATATAGTTAATTTGCTATTTTTCTAAAATAGCAGGACTTTATATCAGTATTTCCCACAAAACCAATAGGTATGTTTTGTATTCCTGTAGCGGATTCATCCTTTGGTGATGAATATTTGCCTTTTCCTCCACTTGATTTTGTAGGACCGCTTTGATTCCACTCGCATACAGACGGTATCGAAGCTGAAAAAATCTAAAAATAAAAATGTTAAATACCCAGATATCGAATAACTTTAGCAAAATGTTTTTCAATTTGAAGCATTGCAATCTTAGCAATAGACTGTTTTTGGTTATTTCAGCTTTGTTAGGGTCAGTAAATTACTGCAATCAAGTTGACAACAACCCTGAAGAAAATGTTTGTAGTTCAAATGCACCTGCTTTTGACGTTGATGTAAATGATAGTCAAGGTAGGATCCAAAATCCACAAAAGTCAACAAATAATACAATTGTCGAACAAAACCAACCCCCAGATCTAAATTTAAATAAAAATAACCAAAAAAACCTTAGGGAAATACAAAAAAGACGTGGTTTCAGACGAAATAATGGACTACAATTTAACCAGGAAAGTAGCAGACCTGAACCAGCGAAAGGAACTAATGAGAGTGTGAGCATTTTAAAAGTAGCTCAAAGAATGGCTTTCCTCTTCTTGTCGGGATGTGCTCCTGATGTGAAGAGGGAGCAGCTTCTAGATTTCCTGTAGAATGCAAAATGGAAAAAGGCTGTGATTGTGTTAAAATCCAAACCAAGTCAGGTAAGTACCGTTCAGCTTTCTGTCTCGCTGTGCCATATAATGGGCGAGATAACTATCTGAGCCCCACATTGTGGCCTCAGGGAATACTAGTGAATCATTTTTTGAATATACAGCGCCAGGAGGATGGCAAGAAATATGCAGCAACAATTCTGAGAGTAATGCATATTAATGATGACACTCAGACATGTGTTAACTAGAGAAACGAAAGACCAGGAAGAACAAGCAAGCAAATAATGATATTTCATCAAAATGTCCGTTCAATCAAAATAAAGTGGAAGAACTTGAAATATTTCTCATGACAACAAATACTTTTGACTTTGTTTGTCTGAACACTTTCTGGCCAGTGAGGAAATTGGTTCACTCAAAGTAACATGTTATACAACTGTCTTGTCCTACTGTAGAGTAGAATACTCTCACTGAGGCTCAATGATATTGGTAAAGGATGGTGCTGCGTTTATCGAGAGAAATGATCTGGTGGATCTTTCATCTGAAATTAACTATGAATAGCTGCTGTTGAAGCTCGGCAGCTGTCTGGAATGGAGAATATGTTAGACATTTTATCAGCTAATTTTAAATATGTTGCAATTGTAGGCGATTTTAATATCCATTTTAACAATTTGACCGACAATAGTAATGTCAATTTTATAGATATTGTTTTACCCAACAAATTTTTAGTAATACTAGACTAAATGCCTGTATCGATAATGTTTTTATTAATTTTAATAATATTTTAGATTTTAGGGCGGATATTATTAACCCTGTATTGTCTGATCTTCGGGCTTTGCAGGTGGTGGTCAAGGTTGGTGACGTACCTTGTTCACCTATATTGTACATAGGCCAATAACACAGACAAGGCTGATGAGTTTATTCGCACTATTGTTGGTGCTTTAAGCTCGTCGTTTTCAGAGAAAAGAAAGATAGTGAAAGGTTTAATGACAATATTAGACAAATCGAGGAACTCTTAAATTTCTAAATGACCTCTACAGAAATCATCAGTCTGTGGAGGTAGCATCCCAAATAAGGCAGTTTAGAGGTAGATACAGAAGCAGTTTGTACAGCTAAAAAAGAGGCCAATTCGGATTTTATTCGGAGGTCAGACAACCGTGTTGGAGCAGCTTGGAAGATTGTCAATTAGAGTAGATGTGCAGCACAAAAAACTGCGCCACCAGACATATCAGCGATAGATTTCCATGATTTAGTGTTCACTATTGCAGGTAGAATCTTAAGAGATATTCCTGATACAGACATTGAGGCTGACGTTTTTTTTTGCAACAACTGGAGGTATCGGTTCCTGTGGAGGGATTTTCCTTCTCCGAGGTAACGTGATTCAATAGAAAAACTAAGAAATAAAAATAGTCTGGATATATACGGGATAAACGTGATGCTTAAGAGAATCAAGGATAGTTACATAATTCCTTTAACAAAACTCATAAACTGCTCCATTCGCGAAGGGATCTACCCGGGCTGTTTTAAGAAATCAAAAATAATTCCTGTTTTCAAAAAAGGGATAAGGAGGATATTAACAACTATCGTCCTATATCTCTTATTCCGGCTGTTTCAAAAAATTTTGAGCTGCTTCTGAAGGACCAACTTTATAATCATCTGGAGTCAAACAATATTTAGACAATTTTCAATTTGGCTTTCATAGAGGCAAATCTACAACACTTGCCATTATGGATTTATTGGAATATGTTGTCGGGTGCTTCGAGAGGGGGGAGCAAGTGGGTGATACACTGTGTGACCTCTCGAAAGCTTTTGATTGCATATATAAGTAATGTTAGCAGCCAGCTCATGCGCTGCTATCCGTTGAAACGAGCTATCTCATTGGCGGCCGTACTCAGAGTGTCTGGGTAAATGGATATGCCCATTAGTCATGGCGTGACCCAGAGCTCGATACTTGCACCACTCCTGTTTATCATTTATATCAATGATATCTGTACTGCCACTGACTGTAAGCTAATCATTTTTGCGGACGATACCACGGCGCTATGTAATGGTAAAAGTTTGACGGACCTAGAGGCCCTCATGGCGGGAGTGGAGCCATTGGTTTAGTGCCAACCATCTGACTTTAAATATTAATAAAACGAAAAATATTGTATTTCCTCTCGGGGATGTGGGTGATGGAGTTGGGGCCGCGAATTAAGAGGCGAAGTTTTTAGGGACACAACTTGACTCAAAGCTGATTTTTGAAAAGCATATTAATTCAGTTGCAAACAAGATCTCATGATCAATATTTCTTCTGAAGAACCTTTGTAAGACCGTGGATGGGGGTGTAGTTTTGATGGTCTTCCATGCATTAGTGCAATCTCTGGTTTATAAAATTTAAAATTCTCACTTTACCATGCCGTTATATCTTTTACTGATTTACATATATAAAAAAGAACATTAGTAATTATACTTTGTGTTCGGAATTACATTCATATAATACCAGACAGTCTGATAATAAAAACATAATTTTTCCTTAGACTTAAAAGGTCTTCAATTGCGACTCTCTATTACGCTCCATTATTTTTTAACAAAATTCCTAGAGAGATAAGGGCTCTGAATGATGAGGATTTTACAGCCTCAATAAGATCTTTTCTATGTGAAAATGCTTTTTACAGCATTAATTAATTTTTAATGACCACATTTTAAAGTGTTTCACTTGTATGTCTTCATTTTGGGTAGTAATTTTTCAGTGTCTTTGTAGGATTTTTGTCACTGTTGTTAAAATTTTATATTTCGAGCTATTATGTTTTAGGTGATTTAATCTTAAAACATTGTCTGCTTCTAATGTAATTTTCTGACGATTGTAAAACTCTGTTACTAACATGAATAAAATTTACTTTACTTTGCTAAAGTGTTTAAAGGCACTTAAATTAATACTAAACCTAGACAAAGGTTAATAGGTAGTATGATAGGCGAAACATGTATCATATTAATCAACTTTGAACGATTTAACCCCTTCTTTTGTACACTTGGTAACAATTTTTTTGTTATGCTCGACTGCCCTCACTAAAATTATTTATTTTTGTTGTTTGTCCTTGACCAATTCCTTTAACATTTTTAATTGGAGCAATTCCTCTTTCGGCGGTATCATTGACCACCCTAAGAGCATTCATTCACATGGTCTTTTAGAGAAACACTGCAGTATTCTGTTACGTCGTGGATCTCAAATAATTCAAAGAACATTTTGGTTTTATTAGTAACAAAATAGTTCAGGTCTTTTCTTTAATAAATTAGGTTTTTACCCTCTAATCGTTGCATTTTCGTTTTCTTTGCTTTGTAAATTTTTAGTAACATTTTTTCTTATCAGCCTGAGTAATAAGTTCGTCCAAAAAAGCTAATTTTACGTTTGTTTCTGACAGATACCAATGATGCCTCTTAGCAACTGTGAGAGCCCTTTTGTGACGTCTGCATTTAGGTGAGTGCTCAGAAGCTGTAGCATATCCATATCATCCTTTGGAGCCCACCGGCTTGGCCTCTTGCCAAAAGCGAACATATATGGGGCTGACAACTGTAGAATCCGTTTCATTCGTTTCAATTCTCGTTTAAAAATATTCAACTGTTGAGCGAAAAGGACAATTTTAAATGCATATATGTCATCAACCTTACAGATGACAGGACTGAAAATTGCAATAACTCTTTTTAGTCTTCCTTTGGATGATTTTCCGTCCTTTGGGACATTTTGGATGTAGTTAACTATTTTTACTCATTGTTTTTCTTATCAAGCTAAGCTCATAAATTTGAAACCTCCGAAAAATTTGGATAACCGGACCATTTGATGGTATACCACAACATTCCTCACCCACTCTTTTCAATACTAGTTCATGGGTGTGATGACAGCAAGCCAACCACAAAAATATTTGTCCGAATTCCCTTTCAGTTTTGGTATATGTTCCTTAGATCAGTCCTGTATTAGATGTTATATTATCAGAAGACATACCGATGATATTATCACGTAGCCCAAATAGATCCGCTGCCAGAATAACTGCTACAGCCATCTGCTCGCCAGTGCCTTTCAGGGCAATAGGTACGTCAACCAATTGCTCAAAATCTTTTCCAGCCACTTGGAAACTGCAACTGTAACTACCAAAGTTTTGACACTTCCATGAGCAACTGAGGACAACAGTTTACTATCCCAATGCAAGAATAAATGAGGAGGATTTTCAAAGAGTGACTCTTTGTGACTTCTTTATCATTTTGCTTCTATTGCCGCTCGGTAAACGGTAGCTAGAGATACGGAAATTCTTGAAACATCGTGACCAAAGCTCTTTGCTTCGGTGTTGGAGACAAAAACTCGTCTTCTTCGTCAGTAAGTGCTGATGATAATGAAGGTGACTCTTCCAGTATAACTGTTATTGATTTCAACGATAGCTTTGTAATGTTTATTCCTATATGAATAATTTCCGTCTTCTTTTTACACTTAGTTCTAGTCAAAATCTTGTCTGTTCCACCCATTGATGAACTTATGCTATCTTATCTTTGTGGCCTAAGAAATTCTTTATCTTCTTATGATATGTGAGTCATGTCTTTCACATTTTGCCGGCCAATGTCAAAAAACTTGACGAGAGCACCTTTCCAGATATGCAGTTTCATATTTGCTTTATTCCTGTTTTTTCCTCCGCTTAACCCAGATTTTGGTTTTATTTCTTCAGCTGCTGTATACAAGTACGAATGTGATGGTAAAAAAAACTAAGGATACTTGTTCCTTTTAAGGGAGCCTAGCTCCTAAAAACTCACCACTCGGCACGTATGCTAGCAGCCTCCCATATTATAGTTCAATTACCAGAAAGAGATAAAAGATATACGTGTGACGCTCATTAGTACAAAGGACTTTTTTAATACTTTGGTCATTCTTTAGAACAGGTATTCTAAATCTGTTTAGATACAATTAGCAGTTTTCGAAAAAATTTACTTCCTGTACATAATAAATCAGATTAATGCAATAAAACACAAGTCGTTTTTATTTATGTTGACATACTTCTAATTTACTGGCAGGCACTCGGTAATTGTGTGGAGGCAGAAGAATTTATTCTGATTGATTTCCAAATCGAAATATACCGGATGAAAGAACCATTGAAAGGGTTGATCGTAGCTTAGGAGAAACAAGTAACAGTTAAATTATAAAACATACCTAGAACTGAACCTTTTTGACATTTCATAAATCACTTAAACGCAAGAATGAAGCTTTGCTTCTTCTTGCTGACTTGAGTTTTGAAATGGGCACCCTGTATGTCTGCGCAATTCCGACAAACGTTTTCTCGTTGTACTTGAAACAACATTCTGGAACTGTCTGGAATTTCTTTGCAATGGTGTTATTCTTTCTATTAGATCTTCCCTGATGTGAACTGGCATCGAATATACAAAACTTTTTAAATTTCCCCACAAAATGAAAACCAATGAAAATAGGCCCTCCTCGACCTGTTTAACGATAACCAAAACTTTTTGATAAGTGCTGACTAGCCCAAACTAAATTGCTAAAATCGGGCGGTGCCCCGTCGTGTATAAACCACATTTGATTTATAATTTCGAACAAACCGTTTAAGTTTTGTTACAAAAATTGCAAATACATGCCACCATTTAATCTGTCTTCAAAAAATAACGCTCCAATGGGATGATTTTAAATAATCCCTGACAACATGCTAACCATGGGGCTTTGTCTATACTATTGCATGGGAATTTTCTTCATGTCAGATATGCAAATATTGGGGTTTTTTTTATTCCTCCGTCTCGGGCGAAACCGGCTTCGCCCGTAAACAAAACGATACTAATAAAATTTGGATTTTGCACTAACCAATTTGCGTAAGTGACTCTGGCAGGCTAGTCAGCGGGACACATGGCATATACCTTTTGGACATGATAAAGATGTAGTAGTTGTTCTCGAAAGGTCTCATGGACAACCCACTTTGTCGCATGAACTTAGACCGAGAGGGATTTTCAGCATTTTCATCTAGAATTTGCTCCTCTAACTGCAAATTCCTTACTCTTCTTGGACGCACTTTTTCACCATGGTGTGGCAAAAACTGCCTAAAATGTATTAGCAAAAGGTCAGCAACCTTTTGCATTTCTTCTATTTTACTTGAATCTTTACCTGTTTCTCTTAAGCTACGATAAACTCCTTCAAAAGTTCTTCGGTGCGGTTAACGTCAATTTGGAAACATAGCAGAATAAATTAGCCCGTATTTATAAAAATGAAGCATTACTTTGAAGTAAAAGGTACAAGCAAAAGGTAGAAAAGGTTTTGCTCTAATTCGTATTCATAATCTCTACCTTTTCCTTGCAAGCAAATGCTTCAAGAAAATAAAGTAAAAGGTACGGAGATTAGCGATTTCGCCAAGTTAAAACTTGCAGCATGCAATCAACGCGTATGTGATCTGTCCAGTTAATTTTATTTGCCTCATACTGAAAAACAGTTCGCACTACAATTGATGTAAAAGAGATCCATAAAATTTACTTGTGCAGCTTTTTTAAAATAAATATAAATATCTGACAACGATAGTGAACAAGAAGTTACCGAAGATGTCCCTACCGAGATAATGTTTATCGCTGAAACAGTCCAATCATTTCCACAGATTCTTGAGAAATCCCAAGTTCCAGGGATGAAAAAAAAAGAAAACTGCTGCATGAACTGATATCGTTAAGGAATATGTTACTTTATTTGGTAAAGAGGTGGATATTAAAGCTTTCATGAAAAAAGTGAACAATATGAAAACGCGACTAAAAAATAAAACTGACAAAAATAAAACGGGGAACAGGCCCATTTGCCTTTTGTCCTGGGAGAAAGTGATGTTAAAGGCTATGGATGCGGATATAAATCCTGTACTAAGTCGGGTACCAGGTGCTCTTGCAACTGGCGTAGCAAGTCAACCTTCTTTACCTTCTTCAAAGGATGATATTGTGACGGAAAGCGACGCTGATCAGATGGTTATGTCTGGAGTGGTAGCTAACAAAAGGCGATCCTACATACCGGTTGAAAAAGTTGCTGCTAAAAAAAATGCCTCCAAAGCCTACCTGTGTTTTTGGCAAGCAAGAAAAGTCTGACGAAACGAGGCAGTTATCGACAACCCAACCTCAACGATTAGTCTTAGTTGAATAACTAAAAGTTGCTTATCTTCAACAACAATATTACTCTGCCAAGCTACAAAAATTAAGCGAGGCATCAAACGAAAAAGAGTATACTGTTGTTGGAGATAATATTTACCATAACTTGTAAATAAACGTATGTACATATATGTAGTATGTATCATTTATAACAAAAAAAAAATTAAATAAACTTTTTTTTTCGAGTTCAAACGTGTCTGTTTATTTTTAGTTTAAGTAAATACATCTTTGTACAAGAAAACGAGATATACATAGCATGACATCAAAGTTTAAGACCTAATTATATACCTATATTGTTATTGGTAATAAGACGAGCCAATTCTTCTCGTCGCCTTTGTCCGTGTGCGCGAATAGCGTCTACATTTTCGTTCTCTATACATGGCAAGTCCTGTTCTTCCTCTTCATCATTTTCTTGAAAATCTTCATCTCTTAATTGCTTAGCTATATTGTGCAACACAGCACACGCAATTATAACTTTTGGAATACTGGATAGTTTTACTCTGCATCCATACTTCAGGATAGGAAGTCGCCGCTTTACTTGCCCAAATGTATGCTCAATCACAACTCACTCTGATTTAAGCAGCCTGTTAAAGACTCTCTGATATTCCTCGTGGGGGTCGGTGTAAGAAGTCATAAGACATGGCATTATACCATACCCACTATTCCCTAGAAGAACAGTTTATCTTGTTTTTTTCATGATTTCACACACTGCCGAATTTTTCCATATACGAGCGTCATGCACTGATCCAGGCCAACTCGCATCTATACTAGTTATAACAGAATTTTGGTTGCATGTAACCTGTACATTAACACGGACAAAACTTTTCGATTTATATATTCGTCTCCAAATTGGGCTGGCTTTCCATCAATACGAATATGCGTGCAGTCAATAACGCCAATAGCTGTAGGAAAATGGAACTTGGTCAACCATTTCTCTTTGGCCTGCATAATTTGATTTTCTGTGTTTGGGAACCTGATCCATTCGCCGGCCTGTTGTACAATTCGCTCAAGCACTTCGCAAAATATTCTGGACACTGTGGGCAACGTACATCCCATTTCTTCAGCAATTCCGCTCTGAAATCCAGGGTTCGCATAATACCGCAGAAATATTTTTATTTTCTGCACAGGTGACAGGGCTGCGCCACACCACATTTTCCTCCTCAAATCTAAACAACGTCTTGAAATCTAACTCACGAGGTGTACGTCTTTGTTTGTAGGATTTTCCTCTGCGTAGACCTTGAAGGAATTGCTTTATTTTTTTAAAGGAAAAGATAAAACATTTTTTATAAATACGGCCTAATTCTTGTCTTCATACATTTACCGAGTGCTTCTCCATAAATTAGATACATGTCAGAGTACCTTTTTTAAAGAGGAATGACCAAAGTATTAAAAAAATCAGTTTTGCAGCTTACTGAAACCATAACAGTAATCGAAGACCATAAGTTACAGAGGGTATAGGTGCCAAAAAACGAATTAAAAGATAATTGAGATAAACTGCTTTTTATGAAAAAAGAATTATGTATGTTACCGAGTATTGTTTTATAGTAATTTTAGACTAATACAGTACTAACTGTTCAAAAATAAACTTGAAAAGAAATAAAATAATACAGAAAAATTAAAACAAAATGAAATATTTCTTAATGGTAGATAAGTCCAAAACCCACTACATTATAAAAGGGTCTATGTGCAAACGTCAGTTCAGCTAAGAAAGGGTCCATGTGCAAAACTAACTTCAGCTCAAATGGATCCCTGCGCAGATTCTATTTCAGCCATTCTCGGCTCTAGTTTGCTCTATTAAATTTGTATAAAAAACCAAGTGTTTAATCTAACATGTCTTCCAAATTTTTCAGTTTTTCCGCGGAAATCTTTGTTTTTGCACTGAAGTTGAGGGATTTCTATGTTTTTAATGTCATTTAAGCTTCTTCCTTTTCTTAACACATTACAAATGGTCCAGTTTTTCAAATCATTAAAGGTTTTCTTAGTTTTAACTTTTGTGGGATATTCATTGGAAATCTGGATCCAACAGACCGAAGCTATATTTTAATTTAGTTGTATTCAAAACGTCGTCGTTGTATTCAAAACGTTACGTCTTTTCACTTTATTTTTCTCGTCCATTTTGATAATATTACACGGCAGAAACGGAGGAAAAATACTGAAAACCAACTTACTAACGTAAATGTCACATGCAACTGATGGCACATAGGCCCATATTCCCTACAATAACCTGCGACGCTTAGACCCAGAGCTAAATATTTACAACGAAATAATATTATTTTTGCCGTTCTTGGCACATAGACCCTTTATGATAGTATCGGGGTTCACACATAGACCCTTTTAATGCAATAAAATCTAAATCGTAGGAAATGGCACTTAGACCCTTTGTAACTTATGGTCTTCTATAAGGTATTAATTGTTCTAGGGCCTAAAACGTTTGCTGCCACTTACGAGTATTGACAACTGCCAGACAACTTGTAATGAGGAAAATCCGTTCAGCGCTCTGAGTAAGAACAAAAATACTCTGAGATGATTCCGTTTTTTAATTATTATTCTCAATGTGGCTTAGCAACATACTAAAGTACATTGATTTTAAGTAAATCTGATTTAAACCAAAACACTCCGATTTAGATATCAAGAATGAAGTTGAATAAATATTGATTAGGCACAAAGAAGAAATTATTTTATAAGAATTTAACAACCAAAAGAATAGAAAACGTTAGATATCCCAATTTACTGATGACATAACATGGTACTGGACCGCTTTTTCCCGGATCCTTTTGCAGTATTTGTGTCAGTATGTTAGCATGCAAAATTAAAGATTTTACTAATCCACTTTTCAGATGCTGCTAAAACTTGACTGCCAAAAGAAATCTATATGGATTCCTTAATAAGGTGTTAATTGATACTAACAACAGGAAAGTATAAAAAAACAATGGTAATGGAAATAATTCAATTAGTAATGTATTTGTTTCTATTATCGCCAACGGTGATCAGCAAACATAGATTACAGTCCGTGCAGGTGCAACAATCAGTCATCAGACGGCGGTACTACATTTTTTTTTGTCTAAACTTCTAGGAACTATTTTGAACTTATTTCTTGGCGGCAATTTAAATTGTATTATTTTGTAGGGAATAGTGAGGCTATCTGGTCCACTTTTTTAAATATATTACAATTTCGCATGTATGTGATATAATGAACAAATATTTATGTCAATAGGCTGGTTCTTACCTATTTTAGCATAACCTTAACCCTGACAATCACATCTTTAAACTTTTTTCAGAAAACAATAATTTTATAACATAAAAAAAAACGAACAGGTAACCTGACCAATTTCAAAGTTAAAACATATCTAGAAAAATCAATTTATTCATTGAAATAGAAACAACATAAAAAGTATTGGAGACTTATAAAAAACTTAAACATTAATTGGTCTTTTTAGGAGCTATATAGCAACAACGTTATTAAAAACAAAGTTTACTGAACGCGGTATTCTGCAATATCAAATAATATAATATAAACTAACGACCTCTTGAATACATGGTGTGGTGGTATTAGTAGACCACATACAATATCTTCATATGCAACAAATTAAGGATCCTCCTCTGAATATTTAAACAGATTCGATGAACTTTGCCTCTTCCGGATTGCATTATAGCCATTTTCATCGTTAGTTCTTACTTCAGTGTGTTGGATAATTTCGAAGGGATATCTTCCCGTAAACTCGAACAATTAAGAAATCGCCTGACTTGTATTCATGCGCTTTTTCTCATTCCGAAGAATCTTCGTAGTCAGGTTCCTTACCAGACTCGGATGAAAATGATTCCATAACTTTATGTACAACTGTGTTCTTTTTCATTTGATCTATTCTAATTCTTATTTTATTGGCTTACTATTCAAAATCATAGACTTGCCCTTTCTTTTATTGGAAGCATTTTGTTTCCAAGGTGCTGCTTTCAGAAACGGTCTTATTGTTTCAGGAAGGATGATTTGTCTATTTGCATTTTTAGAAGGTCCAGTTTACATTTCAATATTTGGGCTTGACAAAGTATTTGCCTGATAAACTCTTCCGAACACATTAATTGCTCCATCATTTAAGGTTCCATCATTGAAGAGCCCATCATTTAAGGGCCCATCATGCGAGGCTCCATCATTTAAGGTTCCATCATTTAAGGGCCTATGGTTTAAAGGTCTATCATTCAAGGCTTTCGGAAAGGCATCCGCATCACCTACAAGTTTCGCAACATCGTAAATAGATAATACATTTCCAGGGTAATTAGTCATCCATCTGTTGCATGAATCATAATAATGTTCTTTGAAAGGTCCAAATATTGAAATATGTGAAGGCCGTAACCGGTCGCTGCAATGCGGGGGAAATGTTAATAAAATTATGCCGTTTTTCTTTGCATGCTTTCATGATTATCGAGAAGAATATTTTGCTTTTTCTCGGTTAAGATGACTCCTTAAGTTTTTTTGGCTTGGTCGTTCACATCTAACATCTTTAGATAGATTTCCCTGCATCCAGCCTGATGGTGATGTTGCATTCCCATAACTTCTTACAAAGCAAATTATAGATGTCATTAGGTTCCTTGTTGGCATCCACAACTGCTTTTGGATCCTGCGACGTTATTGCGATTAAAGCTGGTGGATCTACTTAATCATATCTGTTCCGGGGTTTTCAAGGAAAGTTTGTATCTTTTTAAATAAAAAACATTCATTCTTTCCCAACCATCCTATTCATGGTCCAATTTTCGAGGCATTTCCTTAAATTGGTGTCACTGGCAGCGGCAAAAATATAACGCAGCTTCCGCGCCTCTTTAAGAGTTAGTCCAAATCTCATTAAAGAGGCTTGCTACATATACTGGGCTAGAGCCCCTTCCAGAGCAGCAAAAAAAAAACATTGAAATGTTAATTTTTTGGTCTAAAATTCACTTGTTCAAATCCTTCATTTTGAGCCTTAGCTATAAACCTATTTATCATTGATCCACTTCCTGTACTGCAATTATTGCCTGAAAAAAAATGTAATTGTAATAAAAAAAAAAACACGAAACACTTTAATGTGGTTAGGTGAACCCTTTATTGGAGTTATAACATAAGCAAGGAAAATTTTACTACGAACACATGTCACTAAATTTTTTTCTAAGAAATACACTTACCTATACAAATAATAAGTTCTAAGAGGTAACGGGTACGTACAAAAATATTTTTAATAACACGACAGCAGAACTTTTCATTTTGTAAAACTTAATTCGACTGCCGGCACGCGACTCTTGCAATAGGACCGTTAAATGTAGGATCAACTAATCAGTAGGGTTCGGAAATAGTCGGTGGGGAAACATAGAATGTCATTTGACCCGCTAACATTTCAAAAACAAAGTGGATCACTTAGGGTATGGCATGGTAGAGGGGCCGCTCGGCAAGATTTGCCCTTCAACACGTCGACCACAATTGATCTTTTGTGTATACCCTTTTATTTTACGCGGAAATTCCTATCTCTTTCGATAACCTCAGAATATTTCGAGGGTTGAGCTTTTGTAGATCTCCAGGTGACACAAGGGCATTTTCGAGATGCCTCAACCTTCGGCGAGTCAGTGCCTGACATTCACAGAGTAGGTGCTCTGACGTTTCAACCATATTTTGGCAGAATATGCACTGTTCGTCAGTGGTTTTCCCCATTTTCTTGAGGTGGTACCTCCAGGGGTCATGTCCAATGAGAAGGTCTACAACCAGTTTTATCTTTTTTTTTGAAGCTTGAGAAGCTTTTTCGTGTAGTTAGGCGAGTGAGAGATGAGTCTTTTGTCCAGTCTCTGCCCAGGTGCATTGGCCCAATGTGTCTCTTTCCACCTTTTTTCCCAATTTCTGAGTTCATTCATTACGTGCCCTCTAATGCCATAGAATGTCAGGTCCGCAAAAGGCAGTCTGTGCACCATCCCGTGCGAGCTGGACAGCGGCTTCATTGCCTACTACACTCCTGTGTCCTGGTACCTACAATAGGGTAGGTCTTTTTCTGTTTGCCAGTTTATTTGCAGCCATCCGAGAATCCCACACATGCCGAGAGTTGATTCTGCTAGATGCTAGCGCTTTAAGGGCAGCTTGACGATCTGATAGGATATAGATCTTTGCAGTTCTTAGGTCTTTTTTGGCACATTCAGAGATGACTATATTGATAGCATTTAGTTCTGCTTGAAAGATTGTGGGAGTGTTTCCTAAAGAAGCAGAGATTCGACACCTAGGTCCGTAAACTCCGGATCTTACTCCTTCTTTCATCTTTGATTCATCTGTGTACCAGACAAGTGATACCCTCTCTAATTGTTTTAGTATTTTCCCTGTAATATTGCGGTTTTCAATTACCACTTCAAAGGAACGATCAAATGGAGTTTTGTTTCCATTGTATCGGTTGGTTCGATCATCGCCTCTATCTGCATATCCTTCAAAATTTTAAGGTGACCAGTCAGCTTTCCTGACTTCAGCTTTTGTGTCTGAGTGACTCTATGCGCACTGATCCAGGCCTCCTTTTCTATGCATATGTGCAGCAGAAGGAGGTCAAGTAGGGTTTCCAGAGCTGCTGTGGGGCACGTTTTCATAGCCCCTGTTTTACCCAGACAGGCGAACCTTTGAACTCTTGTTAGCTATCGCTGTGTTGTTATTTCCTTTGTTTTTACTTACCACACTAAGCTGGCGTATGTTATAATAGGCTTTACAACAGTGTTATAGAACGATCAGATGATGGAGGGTTTTAGGCCCCATGTTTTACCAAAGAGTCGTCGACAGGCTCAAAGCGTTGCCATTGTTTTTTTGATAGTTCTTTCCAGGAGTGGGTGCCAAGTAGGCTTCCTATCAAGAACGATGCCAAGATACTTTATCTCTTTTGAAATCTCTACCGTTGTCCTTCCCAAAGTGGGTGCTTTAAGGTTCAGCTTCCTTCGTTTTGTGAATGGGAACACTACGGTTTTGCTTTGGTTGACATTTAGTCTTTCCTATGTACACCATGTGCTGACAAAGTTGAATGCACTTTGCATACATTCTGAGACAACGTTGGCTTACCTCTTATTATTATAACTAGGTCACCTGCGTAACTTTGTACGTCAAAGCCAGCTTCAGTCAGTCTTACCAGTAGATCGTCAACATCCAGGAACCAATGCATAGGGCCCCTCCTTGGGGATACCCCTTTATTAATTTGACTGTTGCTCCAATGGTCGCGGTCATTTCACGGCTGGTTAGCATGGATTTTCGTCCATTGTGTAGTGGTTGGTTCCACTCCTCTGCGCGTTGTGGCGCGCTGAATGGATTCATGTGAGATGTTGTCAAATGCACCTTCTATGTCTAGACATGCACACAGCGCCACATCTTTTTCAGCCAGTGCCTTCCGTATATCGCCAACGAAATTTTGAAGAGGATGAGTGGTAAATTTCGATGGTTGGTATGCGAGTTGTTTTTGCATGCAGTGGAGCATTAGAAAGTGACTTGCTTCTGAGGTGTATATCTTTTCCATCGTTTTTAGAAGGAGGGAGGTTAAGCTAATGGGACGGTAAAACTTTGGTTCCTCTTGTGATCGTCGCCCTGTCTTTGGTACGAACGCTACCTAACTTTCCTCCAGTTTTTTAGAATGTAGCCCAGGGCAAAGCTGGCTGTGAAGATTGATTGAATGTGTGGTAACAGGTGCTCTATACCTTGTTGTAACAAGGCTGGAAATATTCCATCTACTCTCGGGGATTTATAGAGTTTAAAGCTATGTATCGCCCATCTGATTGTGTTTTCTGTAAAGAGTTTGTTGGCTAGACCTTGTGGATCACTTAACTTGACGGTCCACTTAACCCCGCTCTACCTTAGATATTTTTTTATCCACTGCATTGTGATCTAAATTGAAAATGTATATGAACTGCTCCTTGGTCAATTGGTGTTCATACAATATTTTGAATCAAACTGGCCAAAAATACTTCATTATGTAACTTACAAGAATAATAAGAAAATACGCCCTAAATACGCTAAAACTGAAATGTGCGTGGAAATTGCACAAAATCAAAAAGCTACTGCCAAATGAATTATGTTTGTTTCATTCGCATTAATTTTGGTGATGTTTTCATGTTCGACCTAAGCTTAAAGCCTAAAAATTCGGAATATAGCCATTAGCAACAAACAAGGCAATACTATTTTCAGATCTGAAAAATATTTAGATATGCTCCTATTAGAAACCCTGAACTAGGAAAAACAACTTAAATGATTAATAATGCTATTGACGCTTGCGATGTGTTTTCAAAAACACTATTCACAAGAACTCTTGTTATTTGTCCTAATTGTCATATTCCGATTGTTTTATCTAGAGAAAAATAATCTTCGACGTTGTATCAGTTATGTTTATAATGACGTTGCGTTTCAGATATTTATAAACATATTTTAAAATAACCTAGTTCACATTTAGTTTAATAAAAATATGAACGCGCCTCTACTTTTGCTAAAAATAGGTTTGCCATTGCAACAGCGGTTTATCCGTCAGTACAAGAGTACGTACAATGACAATAATAATTATGTTTGTGCAGTACATCGTCATATAACGTAAATCAGTTGTGATAACAGAACTTTTTAATATATAGAGTGTTAGGTTGAAAATATCCCACACTAAATATCCTGGGCATAAACAAATATGTTTGTAACATTCGAAACCGGCAATCTAAATTATGGCAGAATTTAACATTTACCCCCTAACTCCATAACCTTGGTCTACCCTGGCTTGGAAATATTTAACTATTGCCAATAGATCAAACACCTTTTCAATTTTTGTGTTTTTCATATTCTGTAAATAATCATGGTACTATTTATTGTTTTTTTTTTTATAAAAAGTAATGATTTTGCATTAATTTTTCCAGACATGAAGTGGGAAGAAAAGCAAGAAAAACTAAGTCCTCTGGAATGAAGTGAACCCTATAGAAGAACAAGACGATGAGGGAGCAGAACTCGCAACAGAGGACGATGTTATCGAAGAAGTAGAGATATATGGCAAATCAAGAAAAGGTCGGTCCAACTGCAAAAGTCGCAAGAACTCAAAGTTTTGTTGGAAAAGATGGTCCTACAATATAGAGAAATTATTGTGCAAAGAAAACTTCGAGATCGAAATGGAAAAATTTGTTGTCTATCCTCCTGAAGTAAATAATTAGCAAAAACGTCAGCTCAGCACTTGAATTTTAATCAGTACTTTTCCTTTGCGATATGTTACAAGATAGTGTGGAAAATACAAACTTGTATATTTCCAATACCGCCAGAGAGAGAACAGCTAGATCCACTGATCTAGCTGAAATCAAAGTGCTATTCAGTTTATTATATCTAGCTGGTATTCTGAAAAGCAGTAGACTGAATACAAAGGAGATTTGGAATATGAAACGAACAGGAGTAGAAAGATTGTGGGTAATAAAGTCTGAAAAACGATTCAGATTTCTTATCAACTGTTTAAGATTTGGCGATCTATCTAGAAGATGCAACTTGGCAAGTTAGTGCCAATAAAAGCAACATTCGACTATATTGGGGTTTGGAACCTTCGGCAAAATGCAATAAACGCAGTTTTATCCACAATACCGAAACAGAATTATTGCACTCGACGCGCGTTTCGCTAACCATGTTAGCATCATCAGGAGATGATTAAAAGAAGTTTTAATAATTTCCTGATGATGCTAATATAGTTAGCGAAACGCGCGTCGAGTGCAATAATTCTGTTTCGGTATTGTGGATAAAACTCCGTTTAGAACATTCGACTGTTTTGTGCAAAATTGTAAAAATGCCTACCGTATCCGAGTTGATGGAACCATAAATGGGAAACTTGAGGTTTTTCGAAGACGCTGTGGGTTTAAGCATTTTATGACAAGTAAGCCCCTCCGCTGCACATATGCATAGAAAAGGAGGCCTGGACCAGTGTATATAGATTCACTCAGACACAAAAATTGAGTCAGGAAACCTGACTGATCACCTTAAAATTCTGAAAGACATCCAGATAGAAGCGATGACCAAACCAACCGATACAATGGAAATAAAAACTTCATTTTGATCGCTGCTTTGAAGTGGTAATTGAAGACCGCAATACTACAGGGGAAAGAGTAAAACAACTAGAGAGGGGATAACTTGTCTGGTACACAAATAAATCAAAGATGAATGAAGGAATGGGAACACTTCCACAATATTTCAAGCAGAACTAAATGCTATCAATATACCCATCTCTGAATGTGTCAAAAAGGCCTAAGAGGTGCAAAGATCTATATCCTATCAGATAGTCAGGCAGCCTTAAAAGCAGAATAAACTCTCGGCTAGTGTGGGATTGTGGGATGGCTACAGATCAACTAGCAAACACAAACAGACTCACCCTTATGTGGGTACCAGGGTAAGAGAGTGTGGAAGGCAACGAAGCCGCTGACCAGCTCGCACAGAATGGTGCACAGACTGCCTTTTGCGGGCCTGAACCATTCTGTGGCATCGTTAGAGGACACGTAATGAATGAACTCAGAAACTGGCTAAAAGGCGGAAAGAGGCACATTGGGCCAATGCACCTGGGCAGAGACAGACCAAGAGACTTATCTCTCACTCGCCTACACAAAAATGCTTCTGAAGCTACAAAATAATGAGATAAAACTGGTCGCAGACCTTTTCTGGACATGGCCCCTGGAGGTACCACCTCAAGGAAATGGGGAACACTACTGACGAACAATGCAGATTTTCCCAAACTATGGCTGAAACATCAGAGCACTTACTCTACGAATGTCAGGCACTGGTTCGCCAAAGGTTGAGGCATCTCGAAAATGCCCTTGTGGCACCGGGAGATCTACAAAAGCTCAACCCTTGAAATATTCTGAGATTCTCGAAGGAGACAGGAATTTTTGTGTAAAATAGAAGGGTATACACAAAAGGTCAATTGTGGTCTACCGAGCGACCCCTCTACCTACCATACCATACCATACTATAGCCCAATAAATATGGCGTAAAAATATTTGCTCTAGTCGATGCTTCTACAACATACTGCACTAATTTAGAAGTCTAGTAGAACAACAACCTGATGGTCTTTATAAAGTAAAGAATGATTCATGTAGAATCGTTTCTGAAACGAAGAGGAAGCTTACTTGGGACAACAAGTTCACAACTATTGATCTAATTAATAAGTTGCTGCAACAGCATATTATCACGAGAAAACAAGAGAGAACTGTCACCAGAGTATATCAACAGGGGGAGTAGACCAGACTTTTCTTCTCTATTTGGATTGAAAATGTTAACAATTGTTCCAAAAAAATACATAAAAATATGATTTTAGCTTCAACTTCACGTCACGATTATGCAATTAATGAATTAACTGCTGAAAATATAAACCCGACGTCATAACATATTATAAATACACCAAAGGACGCGCTAGTAATTTGGATTGCGCTCTAAAATGAATGAAAGATGGAAAAGTTCTCGATCTGGCGAGCTTTCCAACAATGTTCTCTAAATTTTTGATTAAAGTTTGTTAATGAAATATACAGATTCGAAAAAAGTTTGTGTTTCGTAGGGGGTCTAAAAGGCAACATTCTCTCTTTTTTTTATGGCAGTGGCACACACACTAAAGGGAGATCCTATGGCGCTCGACGAGCGGTGTGTGTGCGAAGATGTTGATTGACACGGTTCTTGAATAGTTGTAGGTTGTAATTAGTGGGAAACAGATGTCCTGGAAGTGAGTTCCACAGTGATGCAGTGCGCCAGACAAATGAGTTCTTGTAAAGCGATGATCTAGGTGTTTCTAGTTGTACGACGAACTGGTGCGCTCTTGCCGTCTGTCGTGACTGTCTGACAGGAGTTGCCAGGGGCGGGATGATGCGGGCCAAATCCTGGGAACATCTGCCGTGAAAGTATCTGTAAAACAGAGACATCTCGGCCACATGTTTGCGGTGTTCCAGACTATCCAGATTCCGGTTCAACTCCGGGTCGCCGACGAGATGCACAGCTCTCTTCTGAATGCAATCCAGCAGCTTTAGGGTATGCTTTGGTGCGGCTCCCCAGATATGTGAGCAATATTCTAAGCACGGTCTTATTTGCGCTTTGTACAGCAAGAGCAACTGCTGCGGTGTATAGAGTTTTTTGTTGCGAAATAGCGCACCAAGCTTCTGGGAGGCTGATTTTGCGATGTTAGCAACATGGTCATGCCATGACATATTGCTGTTGACCGAGACACCCAGCAGTCCGATTGACGAGGATGAAGAAATGGTCGATCCTGCCATAATGATGTCAGGGCCCGCTGTATTGGCCCTCTTGGTAAACGTTGCTGCTTGGGTCTTTGCTGCATTGAACTGGACCAAATTTCGGTCGCCCCAAGTTTGAACTTTCTCCAGGTCTTGATTAATAGCTGTAATCTGCTCCTGTCTGCGGTGATGAGTCTCAGTCGCTGGTAAGGGTTTTTCTGATCTAAAGTGGGAGACAAGAGTATTATAATATAGATGAAATCCGAGGGACGACGTATGTATATTTCACCAGGATTAGAGAACTGTACAAAATATTTAGAATTTATACTACAATCGAGAGGCGACATTCTGCATTTACTAGCAATCACCTGAAGAATGTAAAATAAACTTAATTTATGAAAATTTCCAACATTCATCAAAATAAAGAAAGCCTTTTGATCAACGAAAGGAGCATACAAAGAGTGAAAAAGCAACTTCAATAATTACTAAACAAATGAAATCAAAATAAGAACAGAGAATAAAGTAATAAACAAAGTGATATATCTCAATATACTCAGAAGAACGGGCTAAATCCAAGCCAACTTCACTCTTGCTTCTAAACTGCTGGCCATTTGCTTTCGAGCAACAAAAATTTTGCCTAAACCTAAAACGAAATATGTTCTTGAGCAGACATGATATCGATCTCTGGTTTTTAATGGTTAATAGATTTGTCCCTTAAGAGAAAATTTCAAATGTTGGATTTCTTTAACCTGTCAAAAAATTTTATATACAGGGTGTCAAAGAAGGCGGTGATTTTTGCTCCAATTTCAATAGCATGTAACTTTCATAATAATTTTTTTAAATTTTGTCACTGTACATCAATTGAATCACTGGTCCATAGCAAAGAAAGTACTCTGTCAAATTTTTGGTATCTGCTATATCTTAAGAGATATCGTTTTTTTTTGTAAAACCTTGTTTTTTCAACTTTTTGGTAGTTAGACCACACTGTGCGTTGTATCGTGCAAACTTTGTAAGTGATTATTATACCTTCCGAGAAGCTTGTCTATGTTCAGCAAAAAAAATATACCTAAATGTTATGATCTGCAGTGGCGCACTTATAATCCCTATATGTCTATGGTTTATGAGTAGCTCACAATTTCTCACGATTGTTTTGTATTGGAAAGTAGTCGCTCGCAAAATCAAACACATATCAAACTAGTGATATTTAATTTTAAGGGTTTTCAAAACAAGATTAATATTAGGAATAGTGCTGTATTAGAAATAAATAAATAAAATTTTTCCAAAAATTATATTAAAAAATTATATTTTTTTTTAGACACACTGTAAAATATACATGTAGATACAGTGCAATATTAAAAAATAAAAAATAAAGATAAAACTTGCAAAATCTAGAGGCAAGTACTTTCCAATACAAAACAATCGGGAAAAATTCTGAGATACTAATAAACCATAGTATAAGTGATTATAGCTACGCCACTGCATATCACAACATTTAGGTACAGATTTTTTAATGAACATAAAAAAGCTTTTCATAAGGTATAATGATAATCTTTTATAAAATTTGCACGATATAACGCACAGTGGGGTCTAGCTACCAAAAAGTTGAAAAAAACAAGGTTTTGCAAAAAAATCAATATCTCATAAAATATAGCAGATATCAAAAAGTTGACAAACTACTTTCTTTGCTATAAACCAGTGATTCAATTGACGTACAGTGGCAAAATTAAAAAAAATTATTGTGAAAGTTACATCCTATTGAAATTGGTGCAAAAATCAGCGACTTCTTTCACACCCTGTATATAATATTTTTTGAAAGTTTTAAAAAAATCCAACATTGGAAAGTTTTTCCTAAGGGATAAGTCTATCAATCATTAAAAACCGTAGGTCGATATCATGTCTGGTTAAGAAAATATTTAGTTTTAAATTTAGGCGAAATTGTCCATGCTCGAAAGCAAATGGCCAGCAGTTTATTTCGACCATTTCGTTATCTTTGTTAAGTTTTTTAATTTGTCCCAAATATATTATTGACCGGGCCTATTGCTCACGACTCTTACATTTGTCATAGTTTTTGTTTTTCCGGTATTATTAAAACCTATTTTTCTAGCTTATATATCGACTTTTTAAAGAATATATTTTAACTCTTTCTTTATTTGGTATACCTCTGGATTTTATATTTGTGTGTCATTTTTATCATCTTATCTTATCGGTTGTTCCTACACGATACTTGTTTATGATTTAATTTCGCACTAATTCCATATTTATATTCAAACTCAAAACTCAAACTCAAACTCAAATTTATTAGCATACAATACATCTTGTTTACAATTGAAATTTAAATCATCACCTAAAACTCATTACAGTATACTAATAATATTTACCAACACAATGGATTTTAAAAAATCTCTGTGTGTTGGTTATCTACCTATTCTAGTTAATTTCTTCTTATATTTAAAGTTACATCTTATCTTATAAATAACATTTTTGTATTTTTTTGTATTTAATATGTAAATATTATAACATATCAATCCAAAGATACCTACAAGAAAACAAACAGCCTAAAAACTTAAGCAAAAGTTACCTTCCAATATCCACTGACCTATTTTGTGTTTGACAGCTTTAAATGGTTTATTCCTAATGGAGTCAGGCAATACATTGTAAACTGTAGGACCAGTATAACTAATATGCCTCTGAGTTGCAGAATTTCTGGAGAATGTCAATGTGAGATTTTGGTTTTTAGCATTACGAGTATTTTGATTATGCGTTATTTTTTGTCTGTAATACTGAGTATTAAGCATAAAGCGTATTACAGCCTTTATGTATAACTGTTCCAATGTCAACAGTTTACTTTCCTGAAAGAGTAGATTCGTGAAAATCTTTTATGCTTAAACATCATGATCTTTATAATGTATTTTTGAGCTATAAAGAGGTTAGAATTTGTTATTTTGCTTGCACCGCCCCATATTATTATTCCATAATTTATAATTGATTCAACCAATGAATAATAAACTAGTCTCAACATTTTAAGGTACTATGTTGGGGTTTGGAACCTTCGGCAACATGCACTAAAACTGAGCTTTATCCACAATACCGAAACAGAATTTTTGCACTCGACGCGCGTTTCGCTAACCATGTTAGCATCATCAGGAGATGATTAGTCTTAATCATCTCCTGATGATGCTAACATGGTTAGCGAAACGCGCGTCGAGTGCAAAAATTCTGTTTCGGTATTGTGGATAAAGCTCAGTTTTAGAACATTTTAAGGGTCAAAATAATTCTAAGCTCATAAAATTTATAAATGAGTTTTCTAATTTTTTTTGTGACATAGTCGACATGTGTCTTCCAGTTAAGATTTTCATCTAGAAAAATACCTAAGTATTTTATAGACATTACCCTCTCAATTTTGTCTGTACAGGCACACTGCACTACATTCGAACAGCTAGGGCTGTGAATCCTACTAGTCTGCACACTAGGTAGAGTTCTCGCAGTTAACCCAAATATGATGAACAATGTTAAGTGACAATAGGCTGTGATCTAACCAACATTTGATTTTTGCAATAGCCGCTTCTGCACTCCTCACCACAACTTCCCAGGATTCACCCTGCACTATTATTGCAGTATTGTCAGCAAAACAAACCACTGTATCTTCACTGTTGCCAAGAATAGACAAAATATCATTTATGTAGATATTGAATAAGAGTGGACCCAGCACTGTCCCCTGTGGAACACCACAAACCACCGCTAGAGACTCACTTACAGTATCTCCAATTTTAACGCGTTGTGTTCTATCTTTTAAGTAGCTTTCTATTAATTTATATGCAATACCTCTAATACCTATTTTATAGAGTCTCTGCAGTAGTATGTGATGTGCCACAGTGTCGAATGCCTTCTTTAGATCCAGAAAAATTCCCAAAACTCTTTTTCCATCATCCAAGCCCCTAAGGATCAACTCTGTGACTGCACTCAATGCATTTTCTGTACTGGAATTCTTTTTAAATGCATACTGATTCTTGTAAAGTAAGTTCTTATCATCAAGGAAAGACTGTAGTTTGACTTTTATGCATTTTTCAACTAATTTACTGATTGTGCTTATTAAAGCAATTGGTCTATAATTTGAAGGTAGTTCCCTATTACCACCTTTAGAGACTGGGACTATATTTGCTTTTTTTAGAACTTTTGGAAAGACTCCTGTACCATTGAATACAATTAATCACGTGCAGCAAAGGTGTAATCAAGTGAGTGTGGTTCCGTTTTAAGACTTCTGAGGTAATGCGATCCTCACCGCTCTTTACATTATTTCTTAGTGAGTTGATTATGCCTATTAGGTCATTTGTGGTTACTGGGGTAAAATAGCAAGACTCTACATTTGACTTGGTGGGTACATGAACATTTATATCAGGGGGTTTTATTTTTTCTGCTAACTCAGGACCTATGTTTTTAAAAAAAATTGTTAAATTCAGTGGATATTGAGTAAGGATCCCGGATGGTCTCATTTTTGTTTGTTTACTATTGCCTTAAGGCTATCTTTATTTGAAATATCATTAGTCACTTCTTTTATTATGTCCCATGTTTTCTTGGGATTATTAATGTTATTGTGTAACTTAACTTTATATAAATCATATTTTGTTTTTTTTTATTAGTTTGGACAAAAGGCTTCGATAACTTTTATATTTATTTAAAATTTCAATATTGTTAGGATTCTGAGTACATTGTTTTTTCATATGATTCCTTTCCCTAATTGATTTTAAGAGACCATCAGTGATCGAAGGCTTCAATTTATGTTTCCTATTACTAATCTTAACCTGCTTAGTGGATTTTTCAATAGCACCGCTTAAGCAAACAACAAAATTTTCGGTACAAGTTTCAGCATCATTCACATTTAGAACACTATCCCATTCTAATATTGATATAAGATTAGAGAGCTTAGCATAATCAATTTTTTCTTGTGTTTGCTTTTTTTGTGGTAACTTAGTCTCATTCATAAACATTAGGTTTAGGAGGATGGGATAGTAGTAAGGTCAGACTTCAGAATTATGGGGTCTATTATATTAAAGCATTTGTCTTTACACTTACTAAAAAGATGATCAATACAAGTTGTAGTGTTATTTGTTCCCTTGTTATGCTGTTAATTAAACTAGTAAAACCTAGGCTATTCATAATAGTTAAGTAGTTATTAACCTTGGCACAACTTTCATCCAACAGGTTGATGTTTACATCACCTGTAAAAATACAAATCTTACCAGGATCAGATGAAATATTTCCTAATAAGATTTGTAAGCTAACTATGAAGCTATCTACGTCCGTGGAGGGAGACCGATATAAGGCCAATAGATCAATCAAAGTATTGCACTTAGCTACACTTACTTTCAGGCACTTGACTTCATTATCTTCCAGAATGACACATTCTTGGGAAATATCTTCTTTGACATAAACTTCACAGCCATCAAAACTAGTATTCATGCTTTGGTTCCAAAAGGCACAGTATCCAGGTATGCTAAAGTTTTCAATGTCGTGGATGGTATGAGTCTCTGACAGTACTATAAGATCAAAACTCTTCTCGGCAGCTGCCAGGAAGACCAAGAGTTCATCAAAGTTTTTGTAAATACTACGAATATTAATATGAATGATCTTAAGATCACAGGGGTATCACAAGATAAGGGGATTTGGCCAAGGCTATCACATATCTTTAATTTGCAAGTGTCTTATATTCATCAAGGATGTTATTTGAGGGATTGAATGTTTATGAGTAGATATTCTTAATATTATATTGTATTGTTTTCGATTTACTGACGGTTTACTACAAACCTTGTAGATTCTCCTCTGAAATTATCCTAATAGCAGCATCCCCTTCATGTTTCTTAAGAAATATTTTGCCATTGTAAGTGTAGACTACCCTGTATCCCTTTTCCCTTTTTAGGTCCCTCGCCTTTTTAAATAGCTGCCTTTGAGAGTTTGTCATATCATCATTGAAGTATACTTCCAGTCCACACTTTGTAACAGTTATACCCTTCAGCTCTTTGATTTTTTTCATAATTTCTTGCTTTTTTCCATTCTCCTAAGTTTGACCAAAATTACACCATCATTTTTCCTGTTAACTCTAAAACTTTCAGGTATGTCATAATCATCAATTGCAGTTCCCATTGAAGTAAATATTTGTTTAGTAATCACCTTTACACTTGGTTCACGCTGTTCTGGAACACCAACAATCATAATATTGTTTGCCTTGTCCTTCTGCTCCAACACATCAAATCTCGACTCAAGCATTGCAACTTTTTTTCTCAGGTCAATATTTCCGTTTCTTAAGGCCATTATTTCAGAGATAGTCTGTTCATAGAACTTTTTCTGTTCATCGAAAGAGTCAGACATGAACTGCATGGAACTCTTTAGTTCGCCCAAGTTTTTTTCCATATCTTTTTTAAAGGGTGCTGGTAGGTCAATAAGGGTAGTTATTATAACTTGCTTGAGTGTTTTTTCATCCATTTTAGGTGGATTAGAACTATTTGTAGGGTTTTCCAATAGACTAACCTCTCTTTGCAGGGTTTGTTTACAACAGATCACTATTTCGTCTTTATTGGCGACTTTCGCCTGAAACGCGCAGGTTCTGTGGAAACTAGAGCTGCATTTCAGACAATCTAGAGAGGTTATCACAGTTTTTTTGCAGTGTTTGCAAAATTTTTCCCTTTCATTTACTTTGGAAGCAATATTTACATGTGTACCCGACATAACCTCAAATTAATTCGTTCATATAGTTTCTTTAATTTTTGTTCCTTCGTTTGTCTTCGTTTATTTCTGATAATTTTGTTAATATCTATGCATTCTATAGATTTTGTTTCCTCCTTTTCTGGCAGTATTCTTCTTTTTCCCATTTGCACCTTTATTTTTTCTGATATATATTTTTCATCTTTTTCTTTTCCTGCAATTTCAAAACAATATTTCTAACGGCGTATTATTTATCCTGTCTATGATTTTGTTGTTATGATTTAGTTATTCTTCTATTTTTATTTTACATGTACATAACATTGTTCCTACCATCCTTGGTCAATACCGTTACGTATTTTGCTATAGATTTTCCTGTTGATAGGACATAATTGAAATTTGATTTGAAATAGGTTAGGTACTAATTAAAGAAAACGTCAAATTTGAAGAAACGATAGGCATTCTATTAAAAAGGTTGGGCTAGCTGTGCTAAGCTAAGAGAATGGGTAGTAAATTATCAATATTACCATAATTTTAATCATACTATTATTTTCCTTGAATTAATGATTTTGAAAAACGTGGGTGAGAGAGCTCTTGCCCATTAAGCGTCCACTCACATACCAATTAAGGCTGGATCTTTGGTATGTCCTCGGAATTCAGCACCCAGCTTGCGAAGTGCACATCCCTTACCCCTTATCCTAGTGAAGGCTAGACAGTCAATAAGGACATTAGTGCATGATTTCTCGTCCTCCATTCACCACCTGCATTCTGAATCTTCAACGATTCGCATAGATGCAAATAGCGGTTCAAGTGGTAGTACCCTAAGAAGAAGAAAGCCTTTACCCTACCAGATGCTGGGTTTCCCGAAAGAAGCCCAGTTTGCCTAATTCCTGAAGTAATCCGCAATAACTACTTGGCTCGCTCATTCATTGCGTTACTTGGGATAGCGGTGTCCGTACCGTGTATCAATAAGCTCAGGTCTCATTGGACGCACTGTGAACGGAACACTGTCATACCAGACGATTGGCCTTCTCGTTGCTCTGAGCATTCGACTGTCCCGGGACTGAGTCCAAGGTCCCCCAGGACATACGTACACTCAAACACCAACGCAGAATGGATTCTGTCAGACTCATGGGCCGACAGGCTCTTAACAGGTTCTCGTGCCCGTATTTAAGGATTGCATACATTTCGGCCTAGAACAAGATATTTTTCTTTAACTTTTCAACTTTAAACCCGTCTGCGATTTGAATGCGACCGTCTGCCAAAGTTTTCTCTTTTAGCTTTGATTAGTGATATATTGAGTAATATTTTGACACAAAAATAACGGCGGTAACCCTTGAGGAAGTTCATGGCGTTTTTTTGACATAATTGACTTCGTCTGCTTCGAAATAGCGATCACTTCCAACGGCAGACGCCTTCGATTTCAATTTTGTTAAGATCTTAGGCCATTTTCATAACACATTTATGCTGGTAATAATTGGGAAGATATGAGCTATTTTAATTTTTTTTGTTTAAATTTTAAACTAATGAAGCGACCACTCACACCCGGCAGACGGGCGGTTTTAAAATTACAACCTAAAGGAGTACAGACATGTCAATTCAAACCTTTGGTAACTTATGAGGTAGTTGTTTTTACTGCCAGCTCTCAAACTGTGAGAGGAAAAAAACTTAAAATGAGAGGCGACAATAAGAGCTCTTTCACACGAGGATTCTGTATGCGAGATACGCGAATCAGAGATACAGAATCGGAATCTGTGAATTTGAAAAACACTGATGGTTTGGAAAAATTCTTAAATAAACGGTACTAATTTCTCGCTTATTGGAACGCCACAGAACTGGGAAAAATTGGAAGGTCAATATTTTTACTAGTAATGTGGCTTTATCTTATTTTCCCTAGGAAAACAAACAAGTGCATATTATTTGCCTTACTAATTGGTAAATAAGTACAGACTTTGAAGAAAATCGTTGGAGCTGTTTCCGAGAAAATCGATTTTGTTCATTTTTCTCAACAGTAAAGGGACTGCACCGATTTTACAGTGAAAAACGGGGTAATACGTATTATTTGCCTACTAAATTGTAAACATATAGAAAATCTAATGATAATCGTTAAGGCCGTTTTTGTGAAAACCAATTTTTTTATATTCTTCTTTATATAAACTATCCTTAATTGTAAGGTTAAAAAAAATTATAAAACGTCTGGAGATATTGTCCCGAAACTCCTAAATAACCATTTTGGTATAAATCGACCTAACGGTTTTGGAGAAAAGTCGTGTGACGGACAGAGACACACACACAGGGACACAATTTTCTTATTTTTTCAGAATTTAATGTTTTTTGGACTCTAGGATCCCCATAATTCGTCGAGATTGGCAAAAAAAGTCGCGAGTAGCACATTACACGTGATAGAAGTGAATACTTCTTTATCGATGTTATAAAAGAGAAAGAGTGTGAGAGAATCATATATTAATCAATTTTAATAGATTTGGTGAGTTTTGGATAGTCGTCATATCAACTTTCGGTTGGTTTTACTTAGTTTCAACTTATTTTACTTATTTGAGCTAGTTCCGATACATTATAATTAATTTTAATAGTTTTGGTTAGTCGTTGAAGCGACTTTCGGTTAGGTTGGCATAGCGTCAACTTATTTCTGTCATTTGAACCGGTTCCGATACATTATGAGAAATTTTAATAGATTTGGTTACTTTTGGTTAGTCGTTGAAGCAACTGTCAGTCAGTTTCACTTAGGCTTAACTTATTTTAGTCATTTGAACTGGTTATAACAGATATATCATTGACATGCAAAACAATCTATTAATAGAGTACATAAAAAGGTAAGCATTCATTTTTACAAACAAAAAATTACGAGTATTACAGTACACGTGATAGAAGTGAATACTTCTTTATCGAGTCTCAACTTATTTTATTTATATGAGCCGGTTCCGATACATTATAATCAATTTTAAAAGATTTGGTTAATTTTGGTTAGTCGTCTAATCAACTTTCGGTTAGTTTCACTTAGTTTCAACTTATTTTAGTCATTTGAAACGGTTCCGATACGTTATAATCAATTTTAATAGATTTGGTTAGTTCGGGTTAGTCGTCCAATTCACTTTCGGTTAATTTCACTTAGTCCCAACTTATTTTACTTATTTAAGCCGGTCCCGAAACGTTATAATCAATTTTAATAATTTTGGTTGGTTCGGGTTAGTCGTCCAATCAACTTTCGGTTAGTTTCACTTAGTCTCAACTCATTTTACTTATTTGAGCCGGTTACGATACGTCATAATCAATTTTAAAAGATTTGGTTAGTTCGGGTTAGGTAGTCGTCGAATCAACTTTCGGTTAGTTGCACTTAGTCTCAACTCATTTTACTTATTTGAGGGAGTTACGATATGTTATAATCAATTTTAATAGATTTGGTTAGTTCGGGTTAGTCGTCCAATCAACTTTCGGTTAGTTTCACTTAGTCT
>MU183588.1:16527-59697 GCA_016904865.1 Pissodes strobi | reverse complement strand
TCTTCTTAACATGTTTTACTTTTGGCCATTTTGAAGCTGCTATTTCATCTTTTATAGGGGTACCTGTCAAAATAGCAGACTCCCTTTTTTCACACAAGAAAAAGAATCGAAGAAAAGCAGCTAAAAAAGCAAAACGCATCGACGACGAAATGTTAACTGATGTAGAAGAAATATTCTGCAATCATGTGCCATCGACCTTACAGTTCCTCAATGTTAGACTGGTTGCAATGCGTCAGCTGCAAATTCTCAGTTCATGAAAGTTGCACGATGGGAACCCATACTACGTATATCGGAATTTTGAATATGATGATGACTACTGGCCTCATTGCCATTATGTTCAAAATTGTCTTCTGTTTAATGATTTTAAAAATGATAAATAAATAAACCACTGCAACTTTTTACAAAATAATTATTTAATTTAGTTATTTTATTAGTGACAAGTACCCCAGATATTACGACAATATGGTCAGCTTGTCTCATTTTCCCGAACAGAACAAAAATCACTAAAATTCTAGATGCAGGACATTTTTTTTTTCAATTGCGTTGTAAATAGTGTTCGTGTATGAAAGTACAATATCAGTTTACTGATTTCCATATAAATTTAAATAGAACCCAAAAAAAATTAAATGTAAATTTTGCGACAACCAGACCCAGTCTTCTCTACTTATCGATATAAATTGTTAGACACTCGAAACGTGTTTTGGATTGTAGTTTTATGCGCTCGGTAGCTAGTGGTATCAGCTTATGTTACTTCAATTTTTAAATGTCTCGTATTAAGTGAAACGCTTAAAATTTTGAAAATTTTATGTTCTCCGAGATCTACAATCAGGTTATTCTATGAGAAAATATATAAAAATATATTATCTGGATATCTTGACACATTAAGTTGTATTTGTTATATAGGCGGTTCCGGGGTTCTCAACCTTTTATTTATTCTCCATAAAACAATTAATAAGGGTACTTATGCAGGGACTCTCACAACACAAACGAAAAAAATCAGATGGGTTTTATTTGTTTCTGTTGACGTGTGACCGAGTTTAAAATAGGATTTATCAGTTTTGATATTAGTTTTATAAACTAAAGAATAATAATTATTATATGCCGAAATGGTTTATTAATTTTTAAAGTCACCCTCTGAGGTTGCCATGTAAATGGCTGCCTCCCTAAAGTAAGGTGTTTTAAATTCAATTTTAACCTTAAAGTTTAACAAATGAATATTTGGCTTATATTATTGTTAAATATACTTCTCACTCTTGAAAATGTAATATATTGCCTTCGAGTAAAGTAACAGCGAGAGCGCGGAGATTGTCGATTTCTTTTGTAGAAATTTGACAAGTCTTATTAATCGAACCATTGATGAACCGATCTAAATGATCAACAGGTCTCAAGCGTGTGGTACGATGCCTTGTCAACATTCGGGATCATTTATTTTATTTTGCTTTAAATGTAACGTATAAGCACGTAAAAAGGCAAATGACGATTTAGTGTTTGACCTAACGATTCTAGAGGAACCAATAATTATCCTAGTTTAGAGCCTTAGAATACCTATCTCCTAATACCTCGAATTATTTTGAGTGTTATTCATTTTTGCGATTACAAATATAAGTGAGACCAATAAATAATTAAATTTATAAAAAGTTCATTGTGGATTTATTTATATATTGTACGAAAAATACAAACCCAAGAAATGGATGGAACAAGTAATCCTACGAATACCGAACGTGATATGAGATACACCCAGGCTTTATCATCTAAAAGCTAGTCGAAAGGAAGACCCAGGCGGGCAATGGACTATAACTGTTAAAAGTTCATTCGGTTTCGTCCGAAAGTTGCTCTATTCTTCTTCTTCTAAAAAATGCTGCATGGCCTCACCTTGCTGGTTGTTGACCTTTTCATTTTATATGCATCTGCTGCAGCATCAATGTTTTTATTTAAGAGGACTAGATTTGGCTTTTGTCTGTATGCCCTGTCATTAGTGTTATCTGCGATTTTAAATTTCAGGGCATTTAAAGTAATGATGATGATAGTACAACCGGTTCATTTCTTCTATCAATGGCTTTGCACAATTTGTATCAATTAATCGAAAATTTCTTGAACCAGTTAAACAATCACATTTTTCCATATTTAAAAGTACTTTTCTTGTAAACTTGGACTTGCCAATTGGAACATTTTGTGTGGTGTCTTAACTAACAATATGTCCTAAAAATGTACACTGTTAACGCGTTGAGCCAGCCTTAATTAGAGAGATATTTCAAAAGAAGCGACAAACTTGCCATTGATAAAATTTTAATTCAACGTTTCATGTTTCAGACACCATCAGTCACTTTCACTTGCTTAAATTCAGGTTTCGTATTTAGTTCTTTTTTTAAACATTTTTGCCCCATTGGTTAATGTATTAGATAGGAAGATATATGATAACGACTAGATAGAAAATATGTGATAACAATCAAATTAAAATTGATGGAGTAGTTTGGGTTATGCTTTTGGCTTAGTCTTCTGAACTAATACCTCTTACAGAAAGGCCTGACGGCTTACGCTTGACGTTATCAAATCTAGTCAAAAGTTATTTACACACGTATATTTAAATGTGCAATTTATTTTAAAATTTCACACTTGAGTAGACTTTTTAGATGTTAAAATGTCGAAAAAATATAATAAGAACTTGTTCTTCTTGTAAATTTTACTTTTTCTATATGTATTTTAAAACGTAATTGGGCTAATATTACTTTAAGCGTGACTATTATAACTGATAAGGTTTTTTACTCATTATTTTTAAATCAAAAATTAAATTGCAGATTTCTTACCTTTTTCTGCATACCTAAATAATATTTAAGGGCTATACAAGGCTGCGGGTCATAAACTCAGCCCTTAGACGCGCCTCATTCGAATTTTTTTTAAATAGTCCAAGCGGTACTGCAAAGAAAGCGGTATTTTATGTTAAGAGCAAGCCGCTTTGCACGAGTTATCTAGAGACCTAAAAAATGTATTCTATCCGACGAAACCAAAATTTGGTCACTTAGGATCCAAGATGGCGGCTATTTTTCCAAAATGGCCGCTAAAATGTATATTTCGTGTATCTTGTACGATTCGATTGAAAAAACCGTGTTTTTCGGGTATATTTTATCTGCACATCGCGAATTTGAATGAAAAAAGGCATTTATTTCAAGTTGAGATGAAAAAATATTAATGCTTAGCTTTTTACAAATTTACACTTTTTTAGAAAACACATTATTTTAGCCTGGTTTTTCTCCCATTATGACAGGATCACCTCACAAGTTGTCGACATCGACATCACTTTCTTCTCCCAGATACCTGGAAGTGATGGTTCTTTCATCCGCTTCTTCCATGGTACGGCAAGTGGAGTCAGCAAGGATGTACGGACACCTTGAGAAGCGAAAATGGTATCGCCAATGTTTAATACCACTTGAAGGGAACCGATTCTCTTTACAGCCGATGCAGCCAAGAAAGAAAAAAGCTCTTCCTTTGTTCTTAGGTTCTTAAGAAAGTCCATCCATTTCCCGGGTAGCCTGCCGGACGGTGTAACTTGCCTGCGGATACCTTCTCCACGATTTTGGCGTGTTGCATCACTTTCGCCGTAACCAGAATATTGATTCCACCACGAGATCCACTTTCTGTGCGTTGAAATGGGATGCATTATTTAGTATGTTTGGCTTCAACTCCATCTCACAATATTCCTCAACTGTTCCAGAAGTTAGAGGCGCCCTGAGGTAAACGAGAGCGGCACCGTCGTATACCCTGCTATCACAAGTAGAAATAGAAAGAATAGGCACACGTTATTATTCTTGTGGAACAGGTGCATCCTCCACCAAACCTGTGGGAAAAGAGAGTAAAGTTACTTATTTTACTTCAGTGAGAGTACGCTTCAGGCAATAAGTACCTTCGAAGATGAGTGCGAGACCAGATTTCTGACTGGTACGCATTGTCCTATTCTAACTTATTGCAGGAGGGCAAAATCACCTAATGTGTTCTAGATCCCCAAACAAAGGTCGAGTTGCTTTACATACCTGCTACGAACATGTAATTCTTTTATAAGCACTCACTAATATTTACAAGCACTCACAACACAAATATTGTATTATTTACTACAGTTTAAAGTACTGTAATGATGCCAAATTTAGCTATCACCAGCCAGTCGATAATAATGACAGCGCACGCAGAAGAACTGCAGTGATCCATTGCGGGGGTATTCGCCAATCGCAGGATTCGCCCACGTGATTCAAATGAAAAGGAATTTTCAAATAAAATCGTATTATCGCTTCTGCACAGTTACTTCTTTTGTAACTATTCACCCAATACTTTATGCTTGTTCAAAAACCTTTTAAACATGTTTTCAAATCTAGCGATTTAATTTGTATTTATTAATATTCCACGGCACCGTGTATCGCATTCTAAAGAATGCCGCTAAAGAACTCTCGGCGACACTCTCAGCCTTATCTCTCGTCACAAAGTTTATCCATCTCCATCAGCTTAGCTAGATAGCTAGAGGCAGAACGGCTTCGAACAATACAAACCACGTATTTCGAAACATAATTCAGGTTCAGCTAGAAGTAGAACTCATCCGGTCAATCACAATGCTACCAACATCTACTACCGGAAACAGTGAATCTACAGTATTTTATAATTTTAGGGTCCCTAAAATTCATAAATGAATTTTATAAAAAACTAGTCAGCACATTTCGTCCAGGTTTGTGTTAAAATTCATATTTTTTATTTAGATAACCGGTGATGTTAAGTATTTGTATAACTTGTCTATATTTACGTTATTTGCCCTCTACGAATGGATAGTTCAGTAGTGGGGATAAGTTCATGCGCCAAGAGAAAAAGGACGCATCCTCACCTTCTCGAAAATACTTGTTCCCCGACACTCTCCCAAGAAAGTCGCGATAATACGCGCTCCACGTGGAACTCGGCCAGGGGAAACTTGTTCCCTGACTCTCTCACATGTAAGGCACGGTAGTAAGCGTTCCCTGTGGCACTCGGCCATGTAAGTAACTCACTTGTTCACAATCACTGTCTCTCTCTCAAAAGCCGAAAAGTAAACGGCGTTTTGGCACTCGGCCAATATTCTTTCTGCTTTATTATAATATAAAGTTTCCCATAAGTGCTATTTCCATTTCTCGGAGTTTAGCCTATGCGTTCCCAGCATATCGTGTTTTATAATCAATTTTGTTTGTGTATTAAAACTGCATTTCTACAAAAGCATATCTGTCATGCTCTCTTCTTAAATTGAAGTTTTCTCTTACACACTCATACAGTGTGATGTTTTCCAATGAAAATTACTCTGCAAGGTAGAATAAACCCTCGACGCCATTGTGCTACCAGCACAATTATGCATATTACTGCATATCCTCAATTCATTCCAACCTGAGTCATTCTTATTTGCAAGAAGTTGAAATACATTGTATTAGAAGCTAAGTGTTTTTAAGTGACTTTCCGTGTGTTTGAAGATAAATTGCTCAACGACTGAACGTTGCTCGCCAATTGGTGAATATATCATACATAGTAGTTTATTGTGGACATTAAGGTAATATTTGCCCTTTTACTTATACTGTATTTTATGTCAGCGTTATCTCAGTTAATCAAGCTCACACTGAGTGGTTCCGTAGGAACTTTAACAAACATTTAAGTGTGTTTAGCTGCAAGGTTTTATTTATAACCGTATACTTTGTTACCTCTATAATAATTGTTTATGCTATTCTGTAGTTTTTATAAGCATTGTTATTCTGATATTATGTGAAGTCGAAAACGAGCTAGCACCAATGAAATACTTCAAATGTTTATATTTGTTTAGTTATGAGCTCTAAGTTGTTTTCAAGTAAAATCATATAATGCTAAAGGTTTTTGTTTTATTTTAAAAATTCACTTTAGAACTAACCTCTATGGTAATTTATACTGCCCATGTGCTAACCCAAACTAACCTCTATGGTAATTTATACTGCCCATGTGCAGTCTCTGTTTGTTTAGAAAATCGACCAAGATCGAATCTACAACAATGCTAACGTAAAACTCTTTGCGTCATTTCTTGAAAATCCTGGCTGATAGTGATATGTATAATATTTTAAGTAGTAAATTTTTTACAATATTTTAATAAAAAATGGTTCCTTGCCTAAAATTTGGAACAAATTTACATTTTAACCTTAAATTTAAATTATACGCACGAATCATATCTGAAAACAACCCTTTGTTTAATCAAATCGGACGAGAAACACGAAATCTACAGTTTTGCGGCCATTTTAGAAATTGGCCGCCATATTGGATCTTAAGGGACCAAACTCCGGTTTCCTCGGATAAAATCAATTTTTAAGGTCTCTAGATAACCTGTGCAAGGCGACTTGCTATTAAACTAAAATACCGTTTTTTATAGGTTTCGGTCTGTGCCGCTTCGACTATAAAGGCAAATGAAATTTCAAAACAAAAACCTTTGAATATCCAGTTTATCAAAATAGGTAGGTGGTAGTCACTATAGGTATATGGTGTTATAATAGATAATAGAAATATCAAATTTATTAGTGTCTCCATCCAAAGGACCCCACGGTATTTAAATGGAAATTGGTGACAAATTCTTAGCACAGCCTTTCAGAGCCTCTATAATAAAATGATTAAATCTTTTGAGAGCTAATTTAACATTTTGCCTTTCTAGAGACGGTGGAAGAAGAGCCTTTAAACTAAGGGAATACTCATGTTTTAAGATTTTGTCTCGTTCTAGTTCATGAAGTTTTTTTACCACTGAAAACGAAACGCATTTTTTTTGACTCTTCTCAAAATCGGAATAGAAAAATGCTGGCTCGGGTTGTTAAAAGATACATTTTAGTAGATAAACAGTGTCAAAAAGGTAAAATAACGGTCTTTCTCGGGCAATAGGATGGGGGGCAACTATGCTGAGTTCATTCCGGGGTGAAAAATTACTCATTGCCTTGATGTTTACTGCATTATTGTCACTACCTGTACAAAATACCATGTAGTCAATTTCTTCCAAATTTTCTGTTATGGTCTTGATAAAAGTATATAAGATTTCTGAATCAAGTTTAGCTACATTGCTTCTTTAAGGCTTGATGATGCTAAGGTATTACTATTATTTACTGATGTTCCTACAGGGTTCCCTGCCTTATAATCCAAATAGGGGTCAATAGAATTTAATCAAAAAGTAATATTAGTTCGAGAGCATAATGTATAAAAATAGCTCCTCATGGCAATCTTAATAAAGGGAAGGTGCCAATGGTGTCATTTTATCAGAGAAATTATGTGGTTCGTAAATTTTTATGGTGACACCGTCACAGCTATTGCGTTTGTCTGCGGTGACGTGACACACGATTTAAGTATTATATTTGTACATAAATATTTAATAACATCACAAATCGGCCTCATTATCTCCATCCCTATCTCCGTCGGTACACAAGTTGAATGATCGGCATTACAACTACTTCTTTACAAGGCATATTGTTTGCTCTACATTTGCATGGTGGCGAACATCAAATTTTTAGACAGTCTGAGAAGCGGCTGTGAAGCACGTGGTCTTCACACATTACAGGGGTAAGCACTCCCTCTTTCTGCATTCAGTTCATCATCTTTTGGTCACACAAAAGCTTGAAAGTTAGCTCTCTTAATTGCGGGTAAAAGGGAGCTTCTAGGGAGAGGTAACTTATCTCCGAGGACTTGTTTGGCTGTAAATATTGACCACCGTAACTCTGCAAGTGATGTTGTTGAACTATTTGCTTGATAAACCCGGCAAGTAAATATAGAACATCATCACGTACTGAGACTCGGTGATGTCACAATCTAGTAGTGCGTGAAAAGTGTTTTCCGGACGCATATCGCTTCACTAGCAAAACTAAAATGTCTGTGTCCTTAGCAACCACCAGTAGTATATCTGCACCTCTATCTTTTGCGTTAATGGCTGTAGTACAATTTTTATGTCGGTTTTTTGTTGGGTACTCTTTAAAGAGTCCAAAGAGCAGTACATACCAGAAACTTCAGTACGCCATGAAACAACACATTTCTTTGCTGATGTCTAGGCATGACTTAGAATAGTGTGTGCAATATAGGTGGTTACTTCATCTTTAGCACTAGTGTGTGACAAAAACTTTTTCAAATTTATATTTGAAATGTCAGTGGTGTCACATATTTTGTACTGTTACTATTATTAAAGTACATGTTTTTACTTATTAAATAGTACCACTAGTACCTTCTGTTCATTAACGCTCCCACGGGAAACACAATGCTTCCAAACTATATAACATTTTTATCTTTATCAGTTAAATATTGAAAAAATTTAGGAGCAAAGGTAAAAAAACGTCTTTCATCAATATTGGGATCTGTTAAGAATCTTTTACAAATAGATTTTACTGTGTTGCGATGAGGTAAAGTAATAGCAGCATGATTACGCAAATATTTATAGGAATGAGAGATTATAGTAAACATTCCATTACAGCCTTTATGAGGCATAATTACACTAAGGATTACTTACTCCAAAACTAGCGTAAGCCGGTAGAAAAACATACAATTAAACATGAACACAAACTGTGGGTATTGGTTGTAAACAATCTGGCCGAGCGGGACACATTAAGGTATGGCACAAAAGCAGCAGGTCTTTAAATTCGAAACATATGGTTTTACATATTTAAAAATACGCCTAATAATATAAATTGTATACCTAAATGTACAACGAAATATTGGGTACAAGCTTCACGCACTTAAAAGCACATAAATAGTTCCGATTTCAGAAAAATGCAAGAAAATAACATTAAGGGCGGCAGACATTATCGTCAAATTCTCAAACTATTTTTAAAAATCCTTGTTCCTTACTACTAGTAGGAATTGGAAAATGCTTTTTTATAATTTTTAAATTTTGAGCAACTTTTTTTTGTTTATCATTTTTTACAAGTTTTAGTACCCCAAAATCGCCGAACAACATCAAATATATTTTTATACATAATTACCATATCCTCTATTTCAACTTTAAAAATATATTTATACCAAAATAATAATAAATATAGGTTTGTTCTAGCAGCGATTTCAAAGGGTACAAAGCCATCCGGAGTTTGCGCATAGCAATATAATCGCTATGCGCAAACTCCGGATGGCTTTGTACCGTTTGAAATCGCTGCTAGAACAAACCTAATGTTTAAAAACATATTATTACGAATTTGCCGAATTGCCTCGTCCTGACCATCAGGATTTGGCTCGGCTGGCTCGGTAGAGTTAGTTTCATACATTATTTGGAATGTAAACCTATCTAACGTATATTTAGTTGGACTTAAATGTTTACAGCATTTGTTGAATGATTTTTGATCAACATAATTGCATTTAAAACATTAGGAAACAGTAAGAAGAGGAGTTAGGAACCCTAACTCTATTCTCGAAGAAGATGTGCTTCAGTGGTGGAAAACAGGGAATTACCCATTCCTTTTATATATCTATGGAATTACCTAATTGTTAATTTATCTAAGACTAGCTCGCCTTGCAGAAATTTTATTTCTCTGTTGTAGCAACATCCGTACCTAGTCAGAGGATATCTGCCAAAGCACAGTTCATAGTCTTAGACAGAAGATCTCGCTTAAAGCCAAATTCAAAAAATTATACTTTTTAAATGGAACTAAATATTTATAGAAAATAATTAGGTTATAGGTTACTAACCTTTATTTTCTTTAAAGTTTTGATTTTGTTATGCTTCACTTTCCGTATCTAATGTATGTTAGAGTAAAAATAATATTATGTTTTTATGTTTTTATTCTATTTGCTTTAATGCGTGTTTTAATAAGTTTGTGCTTGCACTAGTTTACATTGTTATTTTTTCCATATTTTTCAAATATTTGGTGTTACATTACTAGTATTTTATTGTAATTCAATATTCAATAAATCCAAGTCAATATATCTAAATATGACTTTAACATTCGCAAAGCTCACAAAATCAGCACTGGTAGCAAATTGCACGCATGGATTTGTCAAAATTAATATATCTTTAAAATGTTTAAATGTAGTTGTTTGTATTTGGCATATGAGTTATATGCAAATAGGTTGTTTTTAGCATAGGAATATTGTAATGCTGGTCGGATCTCAGATTATGGCCAATCTAGATATATGCATACTTTTTACATAGTTTAATTCAACTTGTCGATTATTATGAAAAATAGTATTTATTTTAACACAGGTCTTGGTTTAAAAATACGACCACGTGTTTTATCCATGAAGTCGAGGCTCCAGACAGACTAGTGATAACGTCGTAGTTCTACAATCGTCAATTTAGTATTCTCTTTTTAATTACTTGATTGTATAATTAAATATTAATAATTAAGTTATTTTTACATTAAAAGTTTAACCATTTGGTTGACGCATGGTGTGATTGTCCGATTTTTTTCTTGGAAACAAGGAGCATATTTTTTATAGATAAGTTATCAAATTGTTTTGTGGATGGTACCCTAGGAAGTTATACGAACTTTATTTAATAGTCCCAGAGCATTTCAACCATCAACAAGAAAAATAGTATGAGTACAGAAAATGCACTTCTCAAAGCGCTAATCGAAGAACTGCTAGAAAAATATGTCACCTTGAGAAAATAGTAAGAAATATTGAAAAACTATTATCAGCGCGGTAATTTATTCTGCTAATTCTCCGAACGTTAACCGGAGCGATTTTAGCGTGGGGACAGTTAAAGAAATATATCTCTGTTTCTATCCGGAGTAGGCCCTATAGAACAACATCTGGAGCAATACAAGTTTAAGTTCCAAACCTAAGATGAAATAAAGCGTGAAAAAATTAGGACGCGAAAACAAAATTACAAAAGTAAATTCAAGATTGAAGTGGCAGTTGCGGCTAAATCTAAAGTGATAACTCCAGAAATATGAGCAAAGGGAGTGGTTAGTAGCCATTTTCTTCAGCTATGATGAAAACCGCTCTAGCGAGAAGATTGATAAGGAATAATCTGCTCAAGTCTACGAAAATGAAACGCTAAATATTCTCCATCGAAATATCCAACTTCTTAGAAATAAAGCACTGGAAGTTAAACTGTTTCTGAACCTGGATGAAGAACAGCTGATGGCCTGGAATAAGACGACAGCTTTCCATACATGGATCCAAACTAAGCTGTGGGCTCAAGTATTTTAGTTAATGAAAGTATTAGTGACTTTAAAGAACCTGAAACTGTAAAAAATATAGCATTGCAGGTCACGTATACCTATGTACTATAAGTAAGTGTATTTTATTAATTATTAGAACTTATATGTCAGTATATATTTATTGTCTATAACAACTACAAAATTATGTTTTGTAGTGATTTGAATGCAAATTTTCTTAATGAAAATAATGAGAAGACTGCTCTTCTAAGTATATTTCCTCCTTCAACGTAGATCAAAATATAATCTTTGAGCCAAGGTGAGTTAGTAAACAGAGTCCATCTTTGCTGGGCAATATTTTTGTAAATGTTTCATATTTTGAAAAGAATTCTTTAAAAATTATTTGCTTCATTCGGCTGTCTGGCGCATACACGAAAATGGCGCGGCGAGATGTGTAACTACAGATTTTAATATTTTTAGAAATTCTTAGACTGTAACTAGTACTGTTTTAGTAAATTTTGGTATACCTAACATTGATTTTTATTGATAGAATATTTTATTATATCTTTGTTTTTCTTAGTTTCGCATTTTATTCTGCTGTTCCTTATATGGAACGCTAGTCTTTTAGCATAAAAACTGTATTTTAATTTTTAGGTTAACGGTGCGGTAGGTTTGATGTGTTTGAAACTGAGGAGTTTTGGCAGAAGAGTGATATTAACGAGCATGTGCAGACAGACTACATTGAACCGCCCGAAAACAGAAAGTTACCGCAGATGAAGATTCAGGTGGTCTCTTGGATAATCTATGAAGGAAACAACTACTCTCCAATGCTGAAGCGGTAATGGAAGAAGATTGGGGAACTTTGATGTTTTGGATGAAGGCGATGATATTCCAGACCGTGAGCTACTTTCTTTACTCGTTACAGAAAGCAATGGAAAATTTGAATGGCTAAAACCTGAGAACCTTTTATGTAAGGAAAATTACATTTTTCCACAACATGATACATCAGAATATAGAAACTTAACACTAGTACAGGTATTTGAACTTTTTCTGACAAATGAAATTACGGATTTTTAATTGAAGAGTAACAAATACGCTACATTTAATAATTTATCAAATCCAAATATAACGCATTAGGGAATGAGATGCTTCTTTGGTATATTGATTGTGTCGGGATATGGCCAAAAACCTTCCAAAATAAGTTACTGGGACTCGGGAGAAGGTCTTAGAAATGTTGGGGTTTACAAGGCAATGCGTAGAGGTAGATGTATTGAAATAATGAAGCATGTGCATTGTACCGACAACACCATCACCAGAAATATCATATGACGAAAGCATGATTGAGTATTACGACTACCACGGCTGTAAACGGTTTATCCGTTAAACTCCAAAAATGGATAAATTTTGAAATTTACCGGGGCTCAATACCACATCAAAGAGAATATGAAAAAGCAACGGAACACTTGCTACAGCTCGTTGAAGAGTTGTCCTATGGAAAAAAAGCATTATCGTATCGATTGAACTTTGACAATGTATTTACATCCATAACATTTTTGTTCTATTTGAAAAGATGTTGGTATGATGGAACTGGAACGATACGGGAAACAGGCTCTCAAAAAATTGCCTAATTAAAGATGTTAAAACTATGAAAAAATCTAACCGCAGCCATTTTGATTATGCTGCGATTCAAGATAGGTCGATCATTGTTTCTAGGTGGATGAACAATTCAGTTGTCATTGTAGCTTCAATAGTACATCCGGTTTTTTCATTATCAAATGCACAATGGTATTCAGCAGATTAGAAGAAGAAAATTGCCATAACAAGACCCCAATGTCTTGAAAAATATAATATGTTTATAGGAGGTACAGACCAAGTGGATGCCAACATCAACCTATATAAAATAAGTGTAAGAGGAAAGAAATCATGGTGGCCGATTTTCATTTGGTTAAGAGACGCTGCCATTGAAAATACGTGGGCTATTTACAAAGTACATAATCCAGAAACCGCACAATTGGATTTTAGGAGAGAGATTGCACAAACTCATCTCAAAAACTTTCAAAGTTGCCAAAATCAGGTGGAAGACCCAGCTGTATTTCAAAAGATTCTAGAAGCTCCCCAGATATCTGACTTGATGAAAAAAAATTATTTGGTGGAATATGTCCCAAACACGCTGTTCCGGACAAAACCATAAAAGCAGTTCTGTGCGCACACAGTGTCGCAAATGTGACGTAGGACCATGTGTTGACTGTTTCCATGTTTGATATTTATACTCAATGAAATAAAAAAAAGTTTTGCTTGTTCTAAAAGTTAGTCTGGCATTGAAAAAAAAAAGATATGTTATACAGGGCGTCAGAAAAATAGAGAAAAACATTATGGAAAATATCTATTTTAACTAACATATCTGAGATACAAATTTTCGGCTTCAGCAGAACCACCGTTGTTTTCAACGCACTTGATAAGGTTTTCTCTAAACCTGTCAAACAGCATTTCCCACATGATCGGCTGCGATTTCTTCACATGCTTGTCGTATCCTGTTTTAACTTGAATAAAATTTTGAGGTTTGTCTTTGTAAACAACTTCCTTAATTCGTCCCAACAGAAATAAATCAAGAGGTGTGAGGTCAGGGGACCTCGGCGGCCAATCCGAAAATATGCCATCTTCATGCGAAGCCCGCCCAATCCATTTTCATCTAGAATTGAAGGTTGGTCATGTTCTTACTGCTACCGAGAAATGACTAGGGGTACAATCTAAGAGAAATATTAGATCTTCCATTCAGGGGCAATGCTTCAATAATATCTGCACAATCATTTTGCAAAAAAAATAGAAAGGTTTGTCCACTAATGTTATTATCGAAAAAAATTGGTCCTAGAATTTTGTTCGCCAAAACAACTTACCAAACATTTACTGTTTGATACACTTGACTCAGACATTCTACCACCCAGTTAAGGTTAGTTAGGTATACTCGTAAACCTCGAAATTTTCGATGTAAAAATTCCGTTAGTGGTAAACGACGTTTCGTCGAAAAACAAAATTTAAAACCCGAAATTCATAATACCACATTATCCCAGTGCCAACAATCAAATGGTTTATCCATGTCCCCAGAAAACAACATGTAATAAATTTTGGTCCAAAAGGCTGGTATTTGAGATTCTTCAAAACCGTTAGGAAAAATTTAGTTCAGTAACCTAGATCATGGGATCATTGCACAAGGCTTTTTTGGGTTCTCCTGTAACATGAAGCAATACATCGAGCTCATCTTCGTCAATGTTTTCAAAATTGGCTTGGGCCACAGCCGGTTGAAACTTAAACAAATTTGGTGAACAGGACCGTAATTTTTTCATAACCTTGCCCACGGTTACGTGAGTTTTCCGACGAAGCGACATTTACCACTAACGGAATTTTTTCAACGTAAAATTAGAAGTTTTGGACCACAATTAATCCTAACTGGGTGGTAGAATGTCGGAGTCATGTGGATCAAAGAGTAAATAAAAGTTTGGTGTGGTGTTTTGGGGAGCAAAGACCAATTGTTATCGATAATAAAAATAATGGACAAATCTTTCTAAATTGTTTGCAAAAAGACTATTCAAATATTAGAGAGTTGCCCCTGAATGTAAGGCAAGATCTAATATTTCAGTTATATGGTGCCCCTTGTCATTTCTCGGCAGCAGTAAGAGCCTGGCTAAACTTCCATCTTAGAGGAATTCTAAAATTTGTTTCTCAGGTACGTTAGTTAAAACAAATATTTTCCATAATGTTTTTCTCTACTTTTCTGGCGCCCTGTATAACAAATAAATTTTTTTTTCAATGCCAGTCTTACTTTTATAACAAGCAAAACTTTTTTCAAGAATAACTTTTTCTCGTAAAATCAAAAATAAAAAAGTTTCCCATTTGGTAACCAAATCTGGGCAGACGCTGTATTATCTAAATAAATGTTTGAATCCCTTTTATAAATTCTTTTTGTATTAGTAGTTTTACGGACCCTAAAGGACTAGCGTTTCATGTATGGAACGGCCGCTATCTTGAAAATAATGAGATAACATTGTACAAATTGACTTAAAACGTATTTTTATTGCTAATTAAGGTATTGAAATATAATTTGGTCCTTAAAATTTCGAATATAAAAAACTCAGTCCTTAATGGGTTCTCATTTTTTTTTTTCAAATTGCAACTCCAGAAATAAAAAAAAATCTATCCATAAGAGATAAGATTCGAATAGCAAATCGTATAATAAGTTTTTCTAAAATCAGAGAATGCTTCTAAAGAGAAGCTATTTGAGCGATATTATAAGACCTATTTTTGTTTTTTTTTTTTTGAGACATAAATAAGGAAAAATTAATGTCAAGCCAAAATATATTTGTAATTCTGATACTACGAGAAAAGCCATTTGGTCTCTTATTAACGACTTGACAAGACCTTTTGAACAAAATAAATGAAATATTTCTGAATGTGCACCTAGACGTAAATCAACATTTGGAACAAAACAAAATGCAATTTTTCTTGAATGACATACTTAGAGACTGCTAGTTGTATCAGAAAGCTGAGAGCAAAAACTTATTTGAAATGATGGCATTCCCATCATATTATTGAAAATAGCAGCGGAACACTCAGCAATATTCTTAACTTATCTAATTTATTTATCTTTCCAAAGTAACACTAAAAATATATAACTAAGGGAAACTAGGTCAGGTGAATGACTACAGGCCAATTTCTCTCTCAGGTTTTGATGGTCTTTCAAATTCACGCATTATAAGGTTTCTACATATATTTGCAATACAGGAATTTACAGGTGGCCACACTGGGGCACATCTGAGGTCTGAAATCTCTAAAGATGATGATTTTTACTATTTATATATAATTTGGAAAATTAGTATTAATGAATTTGAAGAACTTAAAAGTATAACACACCACAAGTGGACTTTAAATAAGTTAGAGCATGTCTAAAAAATGTTAGCGACTTTTAGTAATTTATATGTTAGTATATTTTCTAAAACGGAGTTTTACACACATTACCGAAAACAGAATTATTGCACTCGACGTGCGTTTCACTAACCATGTTAGCATCATCAGGAGATGATTAAAACAGTGTTAAGAAATTAAAATTTTTGTTTTGTAGTGATCTTAATGTAAATTTTCTTAATGAAATCAATGAGAAAACTGCCCTTCTATGTACATGTACCTCCTTCAACTTAAATCAAAAACTTTTGAACCAACGAGAGCTAGTGAACAGACCGCATCATTGCTGAAAAATTTTTTTGTTTATCATATCTACGTTGCTGACAGGATATTTTCAGAAGCCCGTTTGTATCAGTTTTGTGAGATACTGCAGGACTGTAATTAGGGTTATTCATTTTTTCCAAACTACAACTCAAGAAATGCAAAAAAGATCAATCCAATACTAGGATAACAAATGATATAAAAATCGAAGAAACCTTCTAAAGAGAAAGTTCCGGACACCTAATTGAGAAATTTACTGTAGCATTTAAAAAAAAGCCATAAATAACTAAAAATTAATATGATTCTGAGTCAAAAGTCACTTGTCATCTTATTAACGACATAACAAGTGCATGAACAAGACTGGGCATAGCATTTTTCTTCTCATTTTTAAAAACATCTGCCATCTACAATTTTTCTTGAACCTGTGACACGCTTAGACGTTGTCAGTTGTATCAAAAAGGAAAGAATTACTGCGATCACTATTATTATTGTGTAACAACGATGCGGCCCCTTGAGGCACATTTTTATTACTTCGTTAATTTGTTATTCGATTTATCTTATTTGAAATCTTACTAATTTGACACTTCTTACTATAGACCAACAACCAACAATATCAACATATCTTCAAAACTATAGTTGCCAAGGTTGTCGCCACTAATTTCTACGCATCTTTGATATGAAATCTTCCAAACTTTTATTGTTTACATTTTTTTAATCTCTAGATTACCGGCACGAACAACGTTTTACTATCGTTATCACTATCTTGGCCTAAATTTAGCTAGATTCTAGGTAAAAATAGAGTGCATACATCGTAAACAGCTGTAAATTAATTCGATCTATTTTTGGAGCAACTTATTTATAAGCAATCTTATGCACAGTGACACCATTTTTAGTTGGTGCATTCATAATCCGTAAAAATTCAATAAAAAGATAGTTTCAACTTTGTAGAGTGCCTGAAATATTTATTTTACTCTAACAAAACTTAACAGTCACATTAATTTAAGTTTTCAATATTTTAAAGCTCTTGTTTATTTCCCATACATTTTTACACCGTTTATTATTCTTGTGGCTCTAATTATACTACATTTTCTATTTCATACTTTGGTATTGATTTATAAATGTTGGGTATAATGCTTGTTACAGGTATTTTATCAAATTCCTTATTCAACATTCATCATGCAGTTGCACCTGCTTCTAAATAAAAAATCAGTTCATTCTTATCTACAAATTTGTGAATTTGTACGCAGACATGATATATTTGTCACAAATACTTATTTAATATAATATGAATGTGAATTTATATTTATTTATATATATTTCTATATCTATTTAACTGTAAGACATCCAGTGTGATCCTACTCTTTTTGCGGGGGTTATCCGTAAGGGAAGGCGGGAGAGGCTTAGAAAACAATACTGTTATAATGACCAGAATTATATTTAACAAGTAGTTTGGACGATTGAGGCGATTTTGGTTTTGTCCTCCAATGAAATTCATGCGTCGTTTTCTTCTTTCCAGTCCCAGTTATTTGGGAATGGAGTAGTCTGGATGAGGAAGAATTGTGATGCCAAATTTATGATTGTAGAGACGTCCTGAGACAGTGGAGGTGGAGGGCGTCTTCAGTCGTAGGAATGGATTCTAGGGGGTAATTTGAATCCGATAATAGACCTCGTCAGCATTGCGATCATGGAGAGGCGGACACGAGAATATTCGTGCATGTCGCTGATGCCGTGCACAGGGTCTTTGTTACGGCTTCTGATACGGACGTTATTGCAATGCATGTTCCGCAGCACCCCAACTGCCTGACCTGGACGAACTGCAATTTACTGGTAGCACTGCAGGACTTGTTAGGTACATCGTCCTATGAGCAAGAACAACAAGTTTATCACTGTCCACGAGATATGCAAAGTTTAGGTAAATTTTATATTTTTCAACATTTTTAATAAATTCAAGTTGTCGAAGCTTTCTAACCATTTCAATATTCGTTTTCCAGGACTAGCAAAATAAATCGGAATACCCGCCTCGGACGCATTTTAAGACATAGGGAAGAAGACAGCATGGCATGTAATTCTCGCTAGCCACAATCCGTCTAGGCTCTGGTGAATCTAGCAGATGGCAAGGCAAACGTTGCACAACTACAGCTGCAGAAGCCATGTATTGCCCGTGAGTTTTGTATTCCTTTTTGACATATGTTGCCGTGTCTAAGCGCTTATTTTTATCTTTTTTAATTCTAGTGGCAAAAGCTATGGTTCTCGGCTTCAAATCGCCCCCTCATCCCGTCCACTGAAGACACCCTTCACCTCCACTGTCTCAGGGCCCCTCTATAATCACAGATTCGGCGTCAACAAGTCTTCCCCCTCAATAGGGGGCTGGAAAGAGAAAACAACACATAGATTCCATCGCTCAAATTACTTGTTGGAATTAGAATTAGAATTGAAGGTAGTTGGCGCTGGTACCCGTCTCCGCCATTGCAACCTATGCAGGTTTATTATAGCACACCGAACCATGCTTCGAGGACCTCATCCAGTCCGGCCTTCCTAATCAGACTCCACTAATGGAATACCAGCTCCTCCATGTACCTTGCAGGTCCAGATTTGGTGAGTTTGATCTCTCCCAGCCTTGCATACCTGAGCCTGCAGAGAGCCTCACAACTCGCACCACACGTGTTTTGATGTTCCCTCCTCATCAGAATCTGCAACGGGTATTATCTGCCAGGCCGATCTTTTCCATGTGTCTGTTCATTCTACAGTGTCCGGCAGCTGACTCACTAATATTCTTCTCGTCTTGCGACTCCTCTTAAGTAGATCTGCCGTGAATTTTGGGCAGCCGTGTTTTATGAACTGTTTGGCCCGTAATTGCGGTTTGTAACCACCAGTTTACAGATTGTTTCTCTATCCAGCTCTTGAAGACTCTTTCTGCTATTCCGCAGTAGGGCTCAGGCCCCAACGTAACCTTACTTGCGTCCCGTTTTGCAAGTTTGTCGGCTTCTTCGTTGCCTTGATGGCCTTCAAGTCCCAGAACCCACGCAATGATGAGCTTATTGTTACGACCGACCTCTTCAAAGGCACTTATGCAGTCTTTGACTGGTCCAGACCTGCCCATATGTGCACTAATTGCTTTTAAGGCAGCCTGACTATCGGAGTATATGACTCCCCTTCTTTTTCAATGTTCAGTTTCTCTATCTCTATGGCGTAGTGTTGAATTGTCGCAACCTCTGCTTGGAACATGACTGTCCATGTTTATGGAGATATTTGATCTTGGTCTGTGGACCGCGGCTCTCACCCCTTTGCTGGTCTTTGAACCATTGGTATACCATTCTTGGTCTGCTTTTATACGAGGCCCCCCTCCCATCAGGCCCGTCTCCAGGGGTGAGGCGGCGAGGCAGCCGCCTCGGGCGGCCGATTTTTAGGGGCGGCCGTTTTAATTTTTTTCTATGAAGTTTTAATGTGATTGTACGTAACACGGAAAACACGCTCGCAATGAATATGTAAAACGCTTCATTTGTACTATAAGCAGCTCATCGCGCGTTGTAAGCAATAATAACCAACGCCTTAAAAAATTAATGTCCACTATATAACATAACGGTCTATGCGCAATTAGCATTAACACTTTAAATTCGCAGTGAATGAAAAATCGCATTAGCAGTCGCAACTGCTAATGAAAAATTGCGACATGTCACATAGTACATCTGTAGGGACGGGCGACATCGCCCTAAAGCGATTCAGAACACTTTTTACGGAAGTGGCCGAAACGCAACCCGATTGATTGATCACCAGAAACGCCTCTTTACTGAACAACATATAGCACATATTGAGCGTGATGCGAGCTAATGTTACATATACGTACTCGTGCGATTTTTCAGACCAAAAATTCGAACTACGCGCCCCCAAATGCCCCTCTCTAGATTACCCACATCAAAATTAACTTTTTTTGAAAATTATTTTTGAAAAAAAAACATTTTGCTTTCATTACAGAAACGGTTATGGGGATCCACGTACATGTCACCTACGGACAAACATTTTTTTTAAAATCACATGCAGGGTGTTACAACCACAATTTTTCCCAAAAAATCCCCTATTTTCGAAATATTTCGGTACAGCAAACTCGTGCGATTTTTTAGACCTAAAATTCGAACTCCGCGCCCCAAATACCCCTCTCTAGAGTACCCATATCAAAATTCATTTTTTCGAAAATTATTCTTGAAATTTTTTTTTGCTTTCATTACGGAAACCGTTAGAAGGATCCACGTACATGTCACCGACGTACAAATAATTTTTTAAAATCACATACAGGATGTTAAAACCACAATTTTTCCCAAAAGATCATCTATTTCCGAAATATTTCGGTACAGCAAACTCGTGGGATTTTTTAGACCAAAAATTCGAACTCTGCGCCTCCATTTATATCCCTCTCCAAAGTAATCATTTCAAAATTAATTTGCTTAGAAAAAAAATTCCCTGTTTTTATTATCAAAACGATTAGAAGGATCCACTTACATATCACCAACGTACAAATAAATATTCCAAAATCATATACAGGGTGGTAAAACAATACATTTTAAAAAAAATTCAACTTTGTTCGAAATATTTCGGTACTGTACAGAAAACTCATACGATCTTTTCGATGCGAAAATCGAGCTCAACGCGCCCAAAAACCCCCTCAAAAGATATTCAAAATAAAAAAGATCATCTCCCTACGAAATTCCCTATTGCGTGCCGAAATCTAAAGAAAAATGCTAGATTTTGAGACAAAAATTACATTTTATCGAATATCTACCTTATTTGAACCCCTATCGAAAAACTTTATAAGAGCTTTTCGATCGATCTTAAGACTGGCGCAAGCCGATTTGAGATATCTTTCGGTTACTACACAAATGAAGAAAATACTAAAATCACATTTGGTCGATTCGGAAAAAACGAAATGTCGTACAATCAAACTGGATACGGCACATTATCGTACCCCATGAGATTAAAGTTTACCACTAACTCTTACCGTTTTCGAATTATAGCCGATTTAATGAATATGTCGATAATATTTCCGAAAAAATATTTGAAAAACAAAAATATCCGCTTTTATGACAGAAACAATTAAAGGGGTCCATTTGCATGTTAATAACATAAAAATAAAATTTTCAAAAGCATATATACGGTGGGAAAAAATATAATTTTTGAAAAAATCCCCTTTTTTCGAAAAAAACTGCAATATATATATTTTTTAACACGTTCGCTACCGGCGTGCTAAGACGGGTGGCTTGTCACAAACCGGGCGCGTTTTTGGAATCCTTAAGAAAGCTGCACAGCATAAACCAGAAGCCACTGAAGTGGCTGTACGCGAGCCGCTAAGTTCCCCATAGACCGAACAGATCATACACATTGCCATTCATGGCCCGCCTAAATTCATATACCACAAAAGAAGTTTGAATTTGCGGCCAGTATAGTGGTCGCGGTTCACAGTGGGAGACTCCAAACTCCAAAGGCCACTATAGTGGCAGTCAGTAATGAACGTGTTAAGTTCGACGACTCACACACTTGCTAAAGGCCCTCGAAATACACATTTTTGGTGGTATGTATTTTTTTCTTACACTCGTAGTTTTGGAGCTACGACCGTTCTCGAATTTAAACGGCCGATTTCTCGAAAACTAAGAACATTGTTTTTTTTTGTAAAGAACCTTTTTTGTCGGCCTTGAGGTCCTCTACCTACATGCCAATTTTAAAATTGATCGAAAAAAAATCCTATAGGTTCCACCGATAGGTTCCCGGTAGGTTCCGGTTCCTATGGGACAAAATGAAGGTTATGTCGATATAAAAATACTGTTTTTTCTGTTTGCCGAAATTCTTCTACCCCCACTTCTCGACAAAAATTCGGGAAACGGGAAACCCACTAACCGGTCAACCCCGACTCCGCTGTGGAGTTTGGTCGCGGCAAAATTTCGCTCCGAACTCCCGTTTAGCTAGAAATCGCGAAAAAACCACGCGATTTCCATCTAGCATCCCAAAACTCTCCTTTAAAATCGAGCTCCGGCATCCCCGATTTAATTCCAGGTAGTCCCCACGTTGTAATCTACCATGAAAATATAGACCCTGCATGTCATCTCCTTATACTGGAACCTACCGGTTAAAAAACCGCGCGGGCGCCTATTCGCCGGATAGGTCAATATTGACTCCCTAATTATTGGTCTGTTGTAAGGGGCGGCCAAATCCTGCTCGCCTCGGGCGGCCTAAAGCCTGAAGACGGCGCTGCTCCCATTCTTCTCTGCCTACAATTGCTACTAAGAAGGGTCTATCAAACCCATTGGAGGGGGTTGTTTCGTCTGATGGCATTTCGAAGGAATACTTTATATCCTCGCTGTCCTCTAGTTTCCAGCATGCATTCAATAATGGGCTTGTTGCTTTGCTTGAGCCAGTATTCTACCATTCTTACGTTCCCCTGTATGAGGATATGTAACGGAGGTAGATTTAGCAGGACTTCTGTGCTTCCAACTGCAGTGCTGTAGTTGGAGTGGTTCTCATCGCCCCCGAGACGCACTGACATGCCAGCCTTTGTACGCCTTCTAGTTGCCTGATTGCACCTGTTTGCGTGGCATTTATGCCCCAGGCTATAGAGACATAGGCTAGCATAGGCCTTACCACCATTTTGTACAACCAGAGATTCCCAGTCCTCAGTTTCTCCCGCAAGGTCTTCTGCATCTTCCTAGTGCAATTCTTGCTTTCTGAGTGACCTTGCTAAGATGCAGTCCCCAGGTAATACCTTGGTCAAAAGTGGCACCATAGATATTTGACTTCCTTGGAAAAGAAAATTATTATCCCGCTGAGCATTGGATTTTTCAGATCCTTTAATGATCTTTTCTTTGTGAATGGGACTGTTGTGCTTGCTTACTATCTTCTAGGCCTTTTGTGCTCTTGTTGAAACATAGCTCATGTTCCTTCCCCTGACCATATACTATGACTAAGTCGTCTGCATAACATAGGCAGGATTATCGTTCGTTTTCTATCTTGTCTAGTAGACTATCTACCAGAATGTCCCAAAGTAGTGGTGATAGAACCTCTCCTTGGGGGCAGACCCTCTCCACCCGCGCCGTAACCCTAACCGCACCTATGGTGGCAGTTATTGTCCTATACTTTAGGTTTGCTTGGACCCAGTTGCAGATCGTTGGGCGGATTTTTTTGCGTTTGAGTGCCTCAACCAGCGATTTGTTGCAAGCCCTCTATGTCTAGAAAGGTGGCTAGTGCCACTTCCTTATCATCTATTGCCTTCATCAGGAGTCTATTTAGATCCAGGGCCAAATCTGTAGACTTTCCTGGTTGGTACGCATACTGACGGTGGTTAAAGGGTTTTGTTGAGAGAACCCAACTACTTGTTAAGTGTAACTGCAAAGTTGCATGCAAGGGCAACTGCAGCTGTGGTCCAAAGATGTTATCCTGTGTCTGCGAAGTCCAACGGTACTCTAATTTTAGTTCTTAGATGATTTCTTGATATGAGCCAGTATTTGAATATATGCATTAAGTTGTCCCTGAAAAGTAGACAACCGCTCCCTAGCCGCTCCTTAAATGTTACCTATAGGTATGTACTTGAATCATGCCCAGTTTCATCCCAGCAGAATGAAGTGCAAGGTTGGATTGAAATCTCTGTATTACTATAGATTTTTATTTATAATAAAAAAAACGATCACAAACAAACCCCAACTCTTTGCGCAAGCACGTACTGGCGTACTGTACTTAAACTTCAATAAATTGAGACCAGCCCAGGCTAACACAAACTGCTATATTATACGACTTGCTCGAAATACTTCGCAATTGCTTAAATTTCAAACTAGGCTGTTATCCTATCTGTTTTGCTGCTCGGTCGTCCATTTTGCTGCTCGTTCATTCATTTTATTGCTCGTGCACTCATTTTTCTGCACATTTATTTATTTTGCTGTTCGTTCATTTTGCTTGCAAAAAAATTTTGATTGCCAGTCGATGCTGACCAAAATATGCTTATCAAATAATTTTTTGCTTTTATTGTTTTACTAGATAGTGTTGTGCATATCATCTGCCTTTTTATAGGGTTTTGTATGAACTTTTTCCCAAACTTTTTATTAGTATGCCTAACTAAGTTCAATAATTCATTTCTGCGTTACGATAGTTTAATTTTCCTTATTTAATTTTACAATTTGTCCTTAGTTTAATACTCTGTGACTTTGTCTTTGCGCTACTATGGTTTTATTTTATATTTTTATTAGTGTGACTTTTGTTGAACCAATTTTCTAATTAGCTTCTTTATTATAGGTCTTTAATTATGGTTTCGAAGCTCTTTTTCTAAGTTGTTTTTATCTAAGTGCGGAATATTCTGTGATTTATTTATTTGTCACATATATAATACGTAATTTTGCCGTTTATTTTGGCAATAAAACCAATAGCTATATTTTCTAAGTTCCAAGAATACCGTGTCCTTTTTCTATATTATAGTTTATAAATTAATTGGCCCGTTGCTAAAATGTAATGATTCAAAAAGTATCAACATTAGCAGCTTTTTAACTAAATAAATAACAATATTGATTATGATTTATACTTATGACAATCCATATATATATATATATATACGTATGCAAATTGATATCAAATGATGTTACTCACTGGATTACGCCAATTAATATGTATAAATACATAAGCAAATTAGTTCGCTGCAGTGGCACCAACAAGCCAACTATAATGAGTTAAAAAATAGTATCCGGAAAACCGAGTGATTGATCGTGAACTTTTATTATATATTTGCCTTCTAGTAATAATAGACTCTGAGTTGCAGGGCCTGATTAACGGAAGTTCAGAAAATTTATAAAACTATTAACTTTCAAGAAAATATTTGCCATTTCTATAATATTCTAATAGGAATGAAAAGGAGCCTAGATGAACCAGGCAAGAAGATTGAATAATTGTTATTTTATATGTTTTTTTCATAAATGAGAGGAGGGGGAGCAAGTAAGCTGCGCTAACAACAAAAAGGCTTTTTACTAGAGACGCACGCGATACTTCTACCTACGCAACATATATTTAAAATGGCGCTCTTATTTATAAATAATCCCATACCAATGGCATCGTGGTATAGCTAGTTAAAGTCCCTTCTTAATACAGGCCTGTGTTGTTAAAATTGAAAAGGTGTTAGTTAGAATAAATAAATATTGATTAAGGTTCATTCCCGTGCCTGTCATTAGAAATTCATCATGCCCATTTATGCCTAATTAAAAAACCGTTGTGAATTTGCATAAAAAGATTTTTCAATTTTTATTAAATCCTAATATGGGTTCGGTATTACTATATGGTTTGTAGGTAGAGTAATTAAAAGCTTTTCCAACCACCTATGTTAGGTTGTTTACGATAGGTAGTAATTAGTTACATTACAATTCTGATTCATGTCTCCCAGCTATACATGTTAATTTTGTAAATGTTCAACGATTTTTGAAGTGTGCGACTCCATAACTACAAACAGAAGCATTGACGTGGGACGTGGAATCATTAATATACCCTTATCAATGCTTCCACGTCCCACGTCACATATTTTTTCCTGTAAACATAAAAGAAATGTGACTTGATTGGGAAATTAAATTTTCTGGACCCAAAAATCCTGAAGACCATGTATCACATACTAAATACATTCAATGACGTATGTATATCAAGGTTTAAAAAAGTCTGAATAAAGAGCTTAACGAAATTTAAGATGTGGTTAGGAGAATAAGTAGACTCTTTAATTTGAGTAACCTGTATATTTCTGAAAATGCGAAGATAAAGCTTTCCAAGTCGAATTCGACGATTTTGATAAGTTTATGAGTTTTCCGTTTATATTCTAGATAACTTCATTTGATGAAAGTTCAGTAAAAACGGATTTATGTGTGATAATGATATTTTTATGTATCATAATTAATATGTAATTGGCAATATTATAAATTGTACCGTTGAAATCCATAATTAAGAGATGTGTTTTATTTGTTTTCCAAAAATTTAATTTCATCCAGAATGTGACCCAAATCTACTTTAAATCTGGTTATTTTCTGCTCTAGTCGAGAACTAAATAATCTTTTGATTAAAATAAACAGGAATGAGTCAGTGCTGGAGCATTTTCTCGAAAACTGTGCAAGTATAGAGTTGGAAGCGACTATGGAGAACAACTGCAAGCAATAATGTAGAATGTTAAAAAATATATTTCAAAATATATTTTTCTTTTGTCAGGCGTCATTTTTTTAAAACGGATATCCGTAACTGTTGAAATTTTATTATGTCAATCTGTGGCCTTAACCCAAACTAACTCAAGCCAATACAAATTTCAAGGGTTAAAATAGTACTTTTTTACTCTCGTGAGCGTATTGTGGTGTTTCAAAATTTATAAATATTGTTTTAAGTCTTAATTTGTTTTAATGTATTTTTAAGAAATTGGCCTTTGCAGTCAGAATATAAAATTTCATCTGTTACGAGTAACCCTTTAAAAACAATGATATGTGATGAAGCCTAAACCATGGTATGAACGTCTTAAACAGAAATATATATTTTTTACATTCTACATTATTGTTGTGAGCGATATTACCAAGAAAATAATATGATTTTTCAAAAGTTTTAAATTCTCTATATGTAAGTATGTACCATGCAGTCAATTTATCTTGATAACTTTTTGATTCACTGAAACTTTTCCTTTTAAAGATATTAAGATAAATGAAAAAAGTAGCCAAGTTTTTTCTAAGTTGCATGTAGTCAAAGTCAAGTCAAAAAGCATTTATTCATCTAAAGTTCACAATGTAATAACTTATCAGACTAGTCAAAAAATATTAATGTAAAAAAGTTTGTAAAAACGATAAGAACTACATGACAATATACGAATAATAAAATATACATTCAGTTTATACTTACAGGTTTGGCACGCTTATACGATTAAAAACGTATAACAAATACTTAAAAATAGTCGCAACTTGCAATGTTGTTAGAAGCACAAGAATTCTTCAACTGTATAAAAACATTTCTCGATAAGAAAGTCTCTTAGGCAATTCTCGATTTTTTAAATTTTTCATTTCTAAAAATGTTTTTGCTTTGTTATAGCATTTTATTCCAATGAACATTGGTGAATTTTGGCAAGTGCTAAGTCTGGAGTTTGAGGCGTATCTCTTGTCCACCCCTGGTTTCGAGGTTGTGAATGTTTTCATTTTTTGGGAGTCCGTATTCCTTGTTTTGAATAAGTAAAAAAACGTGTAGAATATATAAGCATGGTAGACTAAGTATTTTATATTTTTTAAATAGATTTGAGCAGCTAGTAGTTGGAGACTCTCCTCCCATGCTCCGTACCACGCTCTTTTGTTTTTTGAAAGCCTTTTCAACATGGGCCGAGGAGCCCCAGAACATATGCAAGAATAGACTGTACAAGGCCAAAATACACATTCCGTAGAACTTCTTCGTGGACAGTGTCTCTGACCTTTCTAAACTGGTAACATGCTAAACTTAGTCTGGAGCAGACGTAATTGCGGTTCCCATCAGGTTAGTTTGAGATCTATGTTAACTCAACAGATTAAACGACAATACGCTTTCCATGCTTTGTCCATCAATTTTTATTAATGGGCTATTGTTTGTTTCTACATTTTTTGGCAAGAACTGCATGCAGCAGGACTTCTGAATATTCAAACACCACCCATTTTCTCTGCAGTATTCACTAAATTCTTTTGATGTTAGGTTGCTATTACGTATCATTCCCTTTAGTGTACTTTCAGTGATAAAGAAATTCGTGTCATCGGCATACACAACCAATAGATCCGACGTGTTACATACTTCATCGATGTCGTTAATAAATATTATAAATAATATTGGTGAAAGTATTGAACCCTGTGGCACGCCCACATCTATCGATCCCGCATTCGATTCCACACCCTGAAAAACAACTTTTTGGAACCTTCCGTTTAGGAATGATTTTATCCATCCATGTGCATTGCCCCTTATGCCAATTTTGTAGATCGATCTTATTTAGGAATTGATTATGGTTGATTGTATCGAATGCTTTACTGAGATTATAAAAAAGTCCAACTATATTTTGTTCATTATTTAAAGCATTATTATGAATTCTACACAAATGGCTGTGGTTGTAGATTTGTCTTTACTAAAGCCATGTTGAAGTTGCTTTATAATGTTGTTGTTTTCCAGAAAGTTTGTTAGTCTCTTTGTAAAGCACTGTTCAAAAATTTTGGATATTTGACTTTGTATGCTAATGGGTCTATAGTTTGTTGCCTTGGTTCTAGAGCACTTGTTTTTAAATATTGGGATTGTTTTGGATTGTTTTAAGCACTCTGGAAATTCTCCCGTTGAAAATTATTCATTATTAAGTATGATAGGGGGAACGATATAATATGTGCTATGCCTTTGATTACCTTACCATGTATGCTGTCGATAACAGCGGAGGGTTTCTTCGTAGTTTTTTTTAATGGTTTCTTCTATTTCATATGGCGTTGTTGGTGAAAGAAAAATGTTTTTTAAGTAAGATTTGTCGGTAATAGTCTTTGAGCTAATATTTTGTTTTATATTCCTATTAGTTTTATTTTGTTTTATAAAAAATGTATTCAAATAATTTGCTACCTCCTTGGTTTTTGATATTATTTTTTGGTTCTCCTGAGACATAACACCTGTTTTTTTTAGATTTGGTACCTCTGTTGCAGGTTTCGTTTATTATTTTCCAGGTTTCGCGGCTGATATTTGTTGACTTTAGAATTCTTTCGTTGTTACTTAGTTTTCTTGACTCTTTTATAGTTTTTCTATATAGTTTGCGGTATTCTTTGTATTTATTTGTATAAAACTTATTGTTAATTTCCTTTGCCAACCTATTCATTTCACATAGATGATTGTGCATTTGTTTGATTTCAGGAGAAATCCATTTTTTTGTTCCTTTAATTGGGAATGCTTGTTCATAGTGATGTAAAAATGTATGATAAAAAGCCTCAAATTTGTTTTGGAATAGTTCCGCTGCATACATTTCTCGCCAGATTTCAGATTGCAGATTGTTTGAGAAGGATTCTATAATATCGTTACTTAAATTTCTCTTGTGATATGTATTTATTGGTTTGACTTGTTTATTTATGTTATAAATTTTGCAATTTGATAGGTATGATCAGAGAGTCCGTAATCCTTTATTTCACCCAATTTTGGTTCAGCATTTGAAAAGATATTGTCAATGCAACTCTCTGTCCTCTCACAGATTCGGGTCGGTGTTACAAATTTATGTTTTATGTTATATTCAAGTGTGGCGGATGTCATCCACCGACTCACAGGTGGCAGCACCAACCAATAATCAGCCAGCATCTCACCGCAGACTCACGATGCAGCCATACCCCGGCGTATAAGGCAGGGTCTACCTACGCCTTACTGACGAGTCCAATAGGTAGACCCGGGACGAAACGCAAAAATGGTGCAACACTGCGCCAAACAAGAAACATATTTAGTAATTCAGATTTCTCTTTTGGAGATTTGGTCGATGGTAGAAGATCTATATTTACGTCTCCACACAATATCAGCACATCCTGTGTGTTAGATTCTCATTTAGCGTGTTTAATCTCCCTATCTTTTATTTTAGGTCATTAATATCATCTGTATTTCTCTGTGTCTTCGACGTAGAATTTTTTCTCTGCAATTCGCTTTTGGTTTGCATCCTTAAGTTTCTCTTCTAACCTCGCTATTTCAGTTTATTGATTACTATACTGGTCAGTCATTGTGGCGGTATTTTTTACCGATGTTTAGCTTCTTTGTTCTTTGTTTATATTTGTTCGATTATCGCGGGACTCTAGAGGTTTTTCCATATTTTTACTGGTCTTGGTAATTTCAGCAAGATTTTTTTTTCTAGTTTTTGGCTCATGTTGTTTAATAAGAGTTTCGTTTTTTTTCTTCGTTTCCTTGTGTTGGTCTCTTTTTTTGAGTCCTTGCTTTCCTTGCTTTCCCATCTCAATTACTTTTGTTTCCAGCGTCTTGATTGTATTCTCGTACTCTTCTGTTTATAATTTTATTTATAATATTGTTCATCTTCCTCCACATTGGCCACAAAAGCAACTGATTTTCTTCTTTGTGTTTCTAGTGCCGTGTTTTTCTGCTCTAATTCTGTTTATAGCTCTGATATGGTCTATTTTAGCTGTGAGATAAGTTCCTGTTCCTCATGGGATCCATCTTTAGAAGCCCTTTCCTCACATTTCCTCTCCGCAGTATATTCTGTGGTCGCCGATATTAATCGTACTCTTCTTGCGCTCTGTAAAACAAAACACTAACCACGTTCTGACATATAAGCCTACTTTATATATATTTTTTAAATGGAACGGGCTCTATATTACTAAATTATTGGTCTCTCTAGAGAAATCTAAACACATTTTGTGTATAATATTCTATACTATAGGTACCTAGGATCTTTAGCTTTTTAGGAAATATTGACAGTTGAAACTCGGGCACTTTGACACTTTGACAGGCTCTAAAATCGAAACTGCACGAGATCAAAGAAAACGGTTTGCACATTCCTATCTTTAAATTTAGCCGGAGGTTTAAAAGTTCCGGTTAATTTTATCCACGGGTTAAATTCGAAGTTACTGTTCGATAGCTTATAAAAACCTAAGATAGGAATGTGCAAACCGTTTTCTTTGATCTAGTGCGGTTTAGATTTTAAAGCTTGTCAAAGTGTAAAAATGCCCGACTTTTAACCGTCAATATTTCGTAAACAGCTAAAGATAGGTATAAGATATAATCACGAAATGTGTTTATATTCATCCGTAGAGTCCAAACATGGAGTAATATACAGGATGTTTTATTTAAAAAAATATAAAATAGACTGATATGTCAGAAAATTATTGGTTTCGTTTTATATGTAACTTAAAAAAAAATTATGCTCCTCATCGATATAAGCACATAACTGAAGTGAAACTTTTGAAAGAGATATTAAGGATTGAGTTTTTATTTTTAAAAGTTTTTTTTCTCAACTTTTGCGTCTGGTTTCGACATTTAATTTTTTTTCCTATTTATTCAACTTTTTTTCGCCGAAAACCGCGTTTCTCTTAACTTTTTTTTTTTAATTTTTTTCTTTATCTCCTTTTATAATACTTTTATTAACTTTCCGAATAATTTTTTCCCTTTTAATTTGTTTATGTGTTTTGTCTTATTTGGTTTTATAATACTTTTATTAACTTTCCGACCATTTTTACGTTTTTTCAATTTTTTCCCATTTTTTCGAAAATTCGGGTTTTTTTTTTCATAAAGTATGTTTTTCTTCCCACCTTTGCCATCCCCGAGCTCGTAGCTAACTTTTCTTTTTATTATTATTTTTTTTATTTCGTTTTATAATACTCGAGGGGCGGCTCACTCGCCAAAATTTGTACATCGATTTCGGACATCGCAGAGATTTCGACAATTTTTATGTGTTTTCGAAAGGACCGATCGATCGATGGATTTCAGAAGAATTTCGAATGGATTTCGCGGGATTTCGGAAGAAAATATTCAGCGATTTTGGGAGTGGGCCTCGGGTAAAAGCAAAGGGACAAAGAAAGTCCACAATAAAATACACATTCTAAGTTAGCCTTCTGATTTATTTTGCAAAAAAATCACAATAATTCGATTTTTGTTTCATTTGACTTTCTTTTTTTAATCCCCAAAAATAAAAAAACAGGCAACTTTAAAACGTGTTTATTCTTTGGTTGTGGTTGATAGCGAAGTTTATAAACATATTCAAAACTTATTTATTATTTGTTTTTTACATCTATTATTTTCAATTTCAAGATTTTGAAATCGTTTTATCTCAAATAAATAGGTTCATAAAAAATATATTCTTTGGAAACAGTTTGAATCTTTAGACCAATTGTATTGATTTAAGTTCAGCTTTAAAAACTTTTCAACACAAGTTTTCTCATTTATCTCCAGGATTCCATGTGTCATAGATAACTACGTAATAGTGTTTCATTTCAACTTTAACTTTATTTTCTTCTGAAACATCAAAATGACGTTCTCTATCATCTGAGAGCTTTCTTCTTCAAATTCACTTTCAACGGGAATTTCAGTTTTTGTTTCACTCTCGGAATTATCTTTTGAAAGATGTCTTTTGTCACAATGGTTTTTAAGGTTTCCCCCCCATAGTTGTCACGGTTTTCCCTTCTTTTAATTTAAACCAACACCTTTGAATCGCTTTATACGTTTAAATGATTGATAAAGTGCTTAAAATGTCTTGGTTTTAATTAAAAGAAGAGAAAATCGGGAAAAACTGTTTTCAAATTTGAGGATGAGTATCTCGAGAACGATCGTAGACTTTAGATTCGTGATGAGCGTCCCAAAATCCATGATGCCAAATTTCGTCAAGATCGGCGATAGCTTCAGTATAACTCGGAGTATCTGGAACATTGAAAATCTATTTTTTTTTTTTCGGAAAAACCGACGAAAAACTTTGGATTCGTGTTCTACGACAAAAAAATAGGGGGTATGCAAAAAAACCGAAAAAAACAGACAACACGCTAATGCCAATAATTACCAACAAAAATTTAAGAAATCATTTTTATATCAATAGGAGAAAAAAAGGAAAAACCAGCAATAGGATTTCGCGATATATCCATTTGGATTTCGGGATTTCGAAAGGATTTCGGGATTTCGAATGGATTTCCGATGGATTGCGCGATTTCTAAAGGATTTCGTGGGATTTCGAAAGAAAATGTACAGCGATTTCGGGAGTGAGCCGCCCCTCAATAATACTTTTATTAATTTTCCGAAGAATTTTTACGTTTTTTTTAATTTTTTCTTATTTTTTTATAAATTTTTGGGTAACCGTGGATGTCTCCCCCACACTGATGACCCCGGAAGCCCGTGTCATCGCTTGTCAGATTTTTGATCCGAAGCTCCGTTGCAGAGATATCGGCAAAAAACGGCCAAAATCCCCCCTTAAATTAGAGCCCTGGTCCCCCCATATGGTCAAAGGTAGCTCCCCATGAAGCGTACCTACCATAAAAATTTCGACTCCCCTCTCTCCGGGCCGAAAGGGCGGGGGCAGGGTCCGGTTTTCGTCCAGGATCCTCATTTTACCCCGTCCTGAAAATTTCAACCCTCTCCTATACTGGAACATGCTTAATTAATGGGGCGTTTTACTTTGATAGCCGTTTCAACTTTGATAAGCGTTTCATTTTTCTGACTTACCTTGATATCTTTAAAAATAAAATAGTTACACGGAATCAAAATGTTATCAGGACCAATTGAATGCACGGTACACTATACGTAATTTTATCCATTTTTTTTGGGTTTTGGCGCAGTGCACTCCATTCTCTGAAGTAAATACCATTCATTTGGCAGTATCTAAAGCTATATCTCTTCTCTGACCGAGTTTAACAAAACCCAAAATAGAAAAATCGACTGTTAAAAATAAAAAAAAAACCAAAATCTGCTGTACTATATAAGCATTTTTGCTGCAAAACTGTATATGGCAGCACAGCAAGCAACAACCGCATTTCAGTTCCTTTTACTGCTGTAACCGGACGGACCGAACAAAGCACGAGTTAAATTTATCAGCGGAAAAGTAAAAGGCAAACAGCAACGTTGCCAGATTGTGTGGCACGTTTTGTACTAATAATTGAATAGAAAATGAAAGAAAATTTTTACGTTTCTGGATTACGTCTCGTTACGTTTTGCTTCAAATTTACTTTTCACATATAACAATCAATAGATACTGATAATGGTGTTGGTTGTCGTTATTAATGCTACTAAAATGATTTAGATTAAATTTGAGGTGTCAATCTCCTTTAAAGACAAATAATGATACGTTGCATTTTTTGCAAATAGTATAATTCGAGCAACTCTAGGGAAATTGTGTTCGCATACTTATTTGATCAGAGTGAGAACGGGCAATGGTGAGCTTGATTTAGTGGCAGAAATAAAAAAAAAGTAGATAAGATGGGTGTACCTAAGTTTAGCAAGTCCAGGATAAACTACCCAAGATTTCTGTATTAGTGCCAGTGTGTTATGCGTTTCATCCACGAGGCGGCAGGGTACTATCTTCGCAGCTCGGCTGCAATACAGATTACACTGAACCATATTCATTGATCCAGCCATTCGGCTGATGATTATATTATGTTATTTCCCCCCGTTTAGGGTAGGACGATTTTGTTTCCCAGCTCAGGACTTACGATTTAGATGTAGGTATTCCCCTAGAAAAGCATCCTCGTTCACTGAACTGTCATCGAATTGCCCATCCACCTCGGCCTTAGAGTGGTCATGCCCTCTTCTTCGATTTTCGTTGTGCCGCACTGGTTCTATCTCGTTAGGCCATAAAGCATAATTTCCTGTTAACCGTTAGGAGCTGCTCCTTCTAGAGGCGTCCAGAGAGACGCTTTCGTCGGCCTCAGCAGAAAATTCGCACGAACAATAGCAAGGATAGCCTATTTATTGACTACCTCAGTGAGTCAGGCCATCAGCGTGTCATCATCTTCGCGGACCACCCTAATAATTTGAGCAGAATTAATCTCCGTCAGCATATTTTTAATGAGGACTTTCCTCTCGACCGGAATTTTTCCGTAGGGGCTTTAATTATCAATTATGGCAACTCTGTTGTTACTCAAGGCTGCATCTTTATAGACTTTTTGCGGCAGCCGAACTCTTACTCTAAGATGCTGACAAGCTTTTGAAGTGGCAGAAGGTGGCACACCCGCAGCCTTTGCAACGCCCTTACTAGTGCTAGGATTTGCCAAGTGTGTGTTAAGCGTTGTGCCGATTTGAAATGCACTTCTTTCCTCTGCTTCCTCCTTATCTTGGCTTTAGCTGTCTGTAGGGGTTTTAGTCTTTTCCATCCCTGAAGTGAGGATGGGTTTTGGGCAAACGATTGCTGCCCTTCGGGTTGTGACGAGCATTGCCACTCTATCACTATGTTGCTGGGGAATCATCCATAACAGAAATTTTCTGGTTTCGTCCTCCCGATTCACAGGACCCCAAATCATGGCTAAGCCCATACGGTCAGCAAGGCTATCAGGAGAATATAGCCTCCAAAGGCGAAGCAACGCAGTGAGAGAGTTGTGCATCCCCTCAAAAGGGGTTAGTTTGGGTTACGACAATTAAAAACGTTGTGCAATTATTTAATGAATATAAACATCATGTAAATTTTCTGCTAAGATGCATGCTAGTTGAGGTACATACGTGGTAGGTAAGAGCACATGTCAAACGTGTGGTCCACGTCATGTTAAATAAATGATTCCTAGGAGAAATAAGATGAGCGATTTCATTTGACAAGCTAAAGGACCGCAAGTACTGTCTTCAATCAAACTGTTTATGGTTTGTGTCCTATAAATGATTACATTAGATAACTCGAGTTTGAACGCGTATAAAAAGTGAAACATGTTTAATTTTTGATAATTAAGTCTATCGAAAGCGTTCTTCTCTATTGAATGATGAACATCATAGTTTGCTAAAATGTTTGGTTCATTTTTGAATCATGATTATTCGATTGTCTACAGTTTTCAATTTTTTATATTTTTGACTCGATTTTAAGCATCTATAAAAAAAAGTGGAATAACCTAAGTATTTTGAAACTTTCCAGGTTTGAGAACAGTGAAAACCGTAGTTTGTTGTGGTATTTACTTAATTTTAAAATCGCGCTTATCCGAGGTTTTGCAATTTTGAACGCTCATAAGAAATGTGGAACAAGTTATGTCAATTTCCACATTTCAAAGATTACAGAGTCGCTCCTTCTCCTTCTCTTTTGAACTTTGGAATCCACTGCAAAGGCAAGAAGACCAACAACAGACACTTCCGAACGTCAAAAGAAATCCGAGGCTTTAGTAGTTGAGATCCAACCAGTATCAACACAAAATAGTCAAGGACAAATGAATGAAGCCGAAAAAGATATCAAGGATGGCAGGTGCAAAGGCCAAGGCAACAGAGATATCCCAAATTGCCTCGCCCATCTCCAGTAAAGGGCAGTTGCACTGAGTTCACTATCTGGGCTAGCAGTGGAAACGACAGAGGAACAAGTGAGGAGGTATGTGGAGGGCAAAATCAATGAAACATGTCACTGTGAAAAAATGATAACAAGGAAGAGCCGGTACAAAAGTAGCTTCAAGATTGAAATGCCCACCAGTACAAAGCACATAATAATGTCGCCAGAAATATGGGGACCTGGAGTCTCTGTAAACCATTTTCTGCACCTACGACGACTCCCTGTCCACAGGGAATATCGAAAGATAGATTAAAACAGCAGATATTTCACCAAAATATTCAATGTTTAAAGAATAAGGTACCAGAGCTGGAGGTGTTCCTGACTGAGAAGGCTGACAATGGTCCAGTGCTTGATGTGGTGTGTGTCACCGAGCATTGGTTTGAACACAATGAAGAGATAGCCATGAAGATAGAATCCTACAAGACAACATCAGTATACTGCAGAAGATCCAGACAACATGGAGGTGCCAGTATTTTTGTACATGAAAACTGTGTGATAGACTATGAAGAAGAGATAATGATTGTTAGTATGAGTGTTGCTCGATCGTAAGTAGGCAACATAAAATCTTGATTGTATGTATGTACCGTCCACCACAGGCATGCTTGGATCAGTTTCAACGGTTTCTTGATTTGCTTTCTAACCTTTTAACCTATATTTTAAATAAATACCCCAAATATAAAACAATAATCTGTGGGGATTTCAATATTGATCTTTTAGAAAGCTCATTCAGAGCAAAGCTATTTACTGACCTCTTACTTGCAAATAACTTTCATCAGACCATATTTCTGCCAACTCGTATTACTAGTCACTCAGAAACACTGATTGATAATATTTTTATTAATTTCATGGAAATGGGTGCTGCTCATGCAGATTGTTCACACATCTCTGTCTGATCAGGAGGGGCAAAGGATCAGCATGAAAGTCAACAACAGCGAGCCCAAAAAGGTGGGAAGACAGAATAAAAGGATTTTTTCAGGTGCAAAGCTTAACCAACTTAGGGCAGAACTATCCGAGGCAAGTTTTGACCATATTTTTAGTTACACAGATGCAAACAAATCATACAATGAATTTATCAACATCTACACTCGACTTATGGAGGTTGTATTTCCAAAATAACCTTTAAGCCAATCAAAAAAAAGTCGCACTTGGATAACACAGGGAATCAAAAAATCTTCAAATACTAAGAGAGTCTTATATGAGGAAATGAGAAAAGGTAAAGTAACCTCAGCAGTACAAGATGTATGCGAACATATTTAAAAAGATTGTACAAAAGGCAAAGAAAATGCACAAGCAAAAGATAATAGAAGAAAATGCAAACAGAGGTAAGACAGTCTGGAATATGGTAGGAAGTTTGACTAACAAAAAGCAAAAAAATGAATGCAATATCCTCCAACAACTAGGAGACAAAAACAGAACGGAATTGGAAATACTAAATGGCATAAACGAGACGTTTTTAAATATATGCCCAGATCTCAATTCAAACCAAGAAATGGCACTTTGCAAAGTAGAGACAATCAACAAGTCAATTTTCCTAAAGCCAACAAACATACAGGAAATGCATAAAACCATTCTAAGTCTAAAAAACAAAAAATCGGTAGGACACGATGAAGTACCCATTGTATTGCTTAAAAACACAGCAGAAATTATAGCCCCAATACTTACATACATAGTAAACCTCTCCCTCTCGAGTGGTATATTCCCGGAAGCATTAAAAGCTGCACAGATCAAACCAATCTACAAAAAAGGTGAAAAGGGAGATGTGAGCAACTACAGACCAATAGCTTTATTAAGCAACATTAGCAAGATCTTTGAAAACATAATAAACAGCAGGATGGTGGAGTTTTTTGATAGGGAGAGCGTCCTTTCAAACTATCAAAATGGATTTCGGTCAAAAAAATCAACAACTCGAGCAATCTATCAAACTCTGGACGAAGTACAAAAAATGTTAAATAACAAAACTCAACCTCTTGCTATGCTCCTTGATCTATCAAAAGCTTTTGATAGTGTCGAACACAAACTGTTGCTGGCCAAGCTTGAGAGATCTGGTATCAGAGGAGTTGCCCTCAAACTTCTTGACAGCTATCTTCAAAACAGGAAGCAATGTGTAATAGAGAAAGATGAGAATGGTAATGATCAGAAATCGGACCTAAGAACGGTAAAAAATGGGTACCACAGGGGTCAATCCTCGGACCGCTGCTCTATTTATTATATACAAATGAACTGCCAAAAGTAACAAAGTGGCACACTGTACAGTTTGCAGATGGCACAACTATTATCGTCAATACAAATAAAAATGAGGATGCAACAGAGGAAGTTTATAATGGAATGCAAACTCTGGAGGAGTGGTTTGTAGCCAACAATCTAACACTTAATGTTAACAAGACCCAACTAATGGAATTTGGCTTCCAACAAGTAGAAACAGGAAACACATTTGAGAGAGATAGAAAGCTGATTACTGCTGCCAAGTCAGCCTCCTTTCTGGGTGTGCATCTAGACTACAGGTTGGACTGGAGGGACCATATAGATGATCTTGCAAAAGCTACTGCCCGATATACCTATTTACTACAGGTGATAGCAGCCAACATTTCAGCACAGTCAGCTATAGAGGTTTATCATGCATATGTACATTCAGTGGCGGATTTGCAGTCTCGGCCGCCCTAGGCCCCCGCTATCAGCCGCCCCTTTCTCAGCATCCACCATATAGACTACATAATGAAATTTATTTTTGACACGATTGGGGCCGCCCCTAAATCTGGCCGCCCTAGGCCGGGCCTACCGGGCCTTAGGGTAAATCCGCCACTGTGTACATTCAAGAATAAGGTATGGCATAATTTTTTGGGGAGGTAGTAGTGACATCAATAGGATAGCAGTCCTTCAAAAGAAATGTATAAGAAGCATTTTCAACATTCAACATGAAACAAACTGAGAGCTGCAGGGAGCTATTCAGGGAGCTGAGCATCCTCACTATGACTGGTACCTATTTATGAATCTGCTACATTTATCAAAACAAATCCTGATCTTTTTACGGATTTAACTAGGAATCATGAATATAACACAAGGCAGAAGGATGATCTCTTAGAAAACAAAACAAACTTCTCCTATTTGCAGAAAAATGTCCATTTCTCAATAGTAAAAATATTCAATAAGTTGCCCCTTACATTAAGATACAAACCCTTATTAACATTTAAAAGCAAACTAAAACAGTTGCTTATTGCTAAGGCCTACTATTCGATCGAGGAATACTTCAGTGATGGGCTCTTGTGTGTGGGATAATGATCTCTGTGTATATATTTAATATTTAATATTTGTATTTATATCTATCTTTTATTTTATTTTAATTTAATTATGTAAAAGTACTAGTGGGCTGTAAATGCAACACTTTTTTACTATTATTTCATTATTTCATTGTGCAATGTACTGCTCTTATTTGATTGTCAAATCGTACATAATAATTTTATTAGGTACTCTTTTATTTTTGTGTGAATTTTATTGTATCTTATGGTGTGTTGTGCTTTATATGGTTGTATAGTTATTAGTTATTGTATTTTATTTAGAATGATGACATGTTTCACGCCGTAAGGTAAAGACATTTGTATGTTTGTCAGGAAACAAATAAAAGATTTTTGAAGTTTGAAGTTGAAGTTGAAGCTACAGTTTACTATTTGAAAATTTCTGAATCGGACCGACTAGCGAAAAAACATGTCCTTTATGAATGTCATCGAATTAGTTTGTAAACATATTTTCTTAAATATTGAAATATTTCGATTTTTTTAAAGAAAAGAAAATCAAGAAAATCATATATCGACTATCGATTTTTTTAATTTTCAAAAAAGACGCAATTTTTGATAATATTTAATCTATCCGCTTATACTGACCAAACGAACTTCAACTACTGTTTAATTATTAACCTTGCTATAAGTATCACAAGTCCAGATCTTCAAAATCAAATTTTCCTCCATGACTGGTCAATTAAAGCATTCTCAGCAGTACCGTTGTGGCTGACACTGTTGTGATCAATAAAAATTAAGAATTTTATTATTTATCTCCGATACAAGCGTGTCCCTAGCCAATCAAAGTGTTCTTGAATTAATTCAACTATATAGATAAATCGAAGCATATTTGTATATTTTGTGTGCATCTGTATTATTTCGATTTTAAAAAATATGATAGTATATTACATAACAAGTCTTGAAAGTACTAGTGTCCAACCGAAGAGGTTATTTTGTTATTTACGCGTGAGACGAGCGCGGAAATTCTCTGAAGTTGAAAATACTACGACCACCTATGAAAATGGCACTAAAAGGATTAATATAACACGTGTGTTGAAATCCACTTTTTAATGCGTGTGTTAAAACGTACTTGTCGCATGATTCTCATCTGTCAAAGCAAAATGAAATATGCTATTTAAATAGATGGAGAATGTCATCGATTTGAACAGATCGATGACATAGAATTGTATTGAAATTATTTTTTCTACAAGCGTGCGTAATTAATATCCTTATCACGCGCATTTCAGTTGTGTCATTTTCTCCCACGGTGCGGGAAAAATTTTCCCGAGCGCATACTTAAGTATAATTTTGACGAAAAAAATATGAAAGGAAACTGGAAGCAGGTTGTTTCTTCATAAAGTTAGAAAATTTGTTTGATATTATCCACTAATTTGCCTTTTTTGTAAAAACAAAAAAGTAAAGCAATTATAAATATTTTATTATGAAGTATAACCAATTGTGTGGATAATTAATTTATTTAATTTAATTTAAATGAAACTAGGGGTGGATTCGATTTAACGTTTCTCCTGTCAACTATATTATAAATGTGATTGTGGGCGCCAAGCTCTTAGAGACGATGCAAACAGAAAATATAGAATATTTAGATAACAATAACTAGAATTTACAAAGATAAAAATAATTCATATCTCATAGTAAAGTAAAGAAGATAATTTTTTTTTAAAAACAGTATATTAATTTAACAACTAATTTACAATTATCAATGATGAGGTTTTTTGTTAAAAAATGTTGAAATGCATATAATCGGATGTAAATACAACTTACAATATAGTTAATGAAGTTTAAACTTGACTAAATGTGAACAATGAACAAATTTAGTTATTATAACAAGTTGGTCTTTCCAATCTAAAAAACTCCTTGACACATCCAAATACTTAACTCGTCCTGTTATCTGTAAACCACGTGATAAGTTGGGACCTCCACTGAAAACCTCTTTGCCTGTGCCTAAGCTTTCCTGCTATAGGCGTATCCAGGGCTTAATGGCAATTCCCGGAATGATTCCCTGTTAGTCGTGCGTGGCTGCTGTCGGACCGACTGTCACCACAAAGATCTGAGTAGGGGTCGTCTTGGAGCAGGAGTTACATAAAAAATATATTAAATTACAATTTAAGTTCAGCAAAAATTATAGATAACTGATTGATTAAATAACACTATGAATAATTACTGTTACTCAAGATATTTCTTTTCTTTACTTAGAGATACGAAATTCAAAGGAAATGATGATTGAAATTAGAAATTTAAAAGAAAATTTTGAAAAAATTATGAAACGTGTCCAACAGTGGCTCTCGGCCACTTCAAATAGAAAATCACTAGATTTTAATTAAAAAAAATAGGAAGAACGAGGTATAACCTCTCTTAAAACAAGTCTAATGACTTCCAGATATGTAACTCCTTTAATTAATCTGTAAATATGGCCCTTGGCACATAAATAATTTGACGTAAATTACGTCTTAATTAATCAACGATAAAGATAAGATAATTACTATCTCGCTTTGAGATAGGAACTTAGATAAACGATAAAGAAAAAATAATGTAGTATAACGTACCCGGGTCGATTCAACATAGTTGAATCAGATAAGTAAAATTGTGCTTTGCCTTTATTTTGCCAATGATCGTCAAATTAGATTAAAAAGAAAATCAATACCTACGTTGTGTTATTTTTATATCTTACACAATTTTTAATTATTCGGATTGCGCTTCGACTAAACACCATTAGGGAAATTTGAGGGAAAGGTGAGTCATGTAAATTAAACCACAAATTCCTAATACGCCTAATTTATTAAAGAAAAGCGTGCCATACTCCGCCTGGAATTCACGAGGGAAAAGAGCATGGCAGAGAAAACCTCGATCTCAATTCCTAAACCGACTTATGCTGTACAACCTTCAGTAGTATAACAATCAATTAAATTACTGTCTCAGGCACCGCAATTTGTCGTTCCACACTTGTGACAATACTACAATACATTCAAAACTGAAGAGTTTAGTATTAGTTAGCCAGACGTCGCTAGCAGGTACTGAGGTCCCGTACGGGAGGCTACTCAGCTATAGTTGCAAATTGAGCTAATATCTCTAGTAAGACCTGCAGGCCGATTAATATATATATTTCCTTCGTTATCGCTTAGCGATTGATTACATTATTTGTGATTGAATAGTATTCGTTTACTGTTGCTAATTAGTTATAGTCATTTCGATATAATACATTTCAATTACGATATGTGGTTTCATTCTGTGTAATTCTGCACAGGCTACAGATCCTTTATCATTTCGGGTGCTTATAAGCAATTGGCATCAAGTCAAAAATTCAAGGTTACAAAATAATGTTAATTTAAATTTCACATAGGTTTCATACAAAAGCAAATCATTGAAAATATAGCATTTGTTAAAAGAACGACTTAGGGTGCTTTGCTCGCAAGCTCACGATTTATAGCTAGGATATTCGCTCAGTCAGGGGAGGAAAATGTTAGTGGATTCATCAAGTCCCTTACTTACATTACAATCACAGTCATACTAAAACTAAAATTCCAGCACGAAGAGACAGGAAACAATACACAGTGTTATTCACAGCATAAAACGATTTCATTAAATATAAACACTTGTTATACCATCAAATATAAATTATCCATGAGAACAAATGAAATATTTGTGCAAATTATGTTTATAACAATATCAAAATATA
>MU183588.1:0-16517 GCA_016904865.1 Pissodes strobi | reverse complement strand
ATATATACACATGTTAGGCCATCAAATATGAATTATCAATGAAAATACGAGAAATATTTATGCAAATTTTGTTAATAACAATATGAAAAGGTATACACATGTTAGGCCATCAAATATAAATTATGGATGAGAATAAATGAAATATTTGTGCAAATTAGGTTCATAACAATATCAAAATATAAACACATGTTGTGCCATCAAATATGAATTATTATCAATGAGAATGAAATCAATATACTTGTGCAAATTATGTTAATAGCATTATCAAAATATATACATATGTTATGCCATCAAATAGGAGAAATATTTATGCAAATCATGTTAATAACAATATCAAAATATATACACACGTTATGCCATCAAATATTAATTATCAATGAAAATAGAAGAAATATTTATGCAAATTATGTTAATAACAATATCAAAATATATACACACTTATGCCATCAAATATTAATTATCAATGATAATAGACGAAATATTTATGCAAATTATGTTAATAACAATATGAAAATGTATACACATGTTAGGCCATCAAATATTAATTATCAATGAAAATAGGAGAAATGTTTATGCAAATTATGTTAATAACAATATCAAAATATATACACACGTTATGCCATCGAATATGAATTATCAATGAAAATAGGAGAAATGTTTATGCAAATTATGTTAATAATAATATGAAAAGGTATACACATGTTAGGCCATCAAATATAAATTATGAATGATAATAGAAGAAATATTTATGCAAATCATGTTAATAACAATATCAAAATATATCCATATGTTATGCCATCAAATATTAATTATCAATGAAAATAGAAGAAATATTTATGCAAATCATGTCAATAACAACATGAAAATGTATACACATGCTATGCCATCAAATATGAATTATCAATGAGAATAAATGAAATATTTGTGCAAATTAGGTTTATAACAATATCAAAATATATATACAGGTTAATACCATCAAATATGAATTATCCATGAGAATAAATGAAATATTTGTGCAAATTATGTTCATAACAATACCAAAATATATACATATGCTATGCCATCAAATAGGTATAAATAATTATCCATGAAAATAGGAGAAATATTTGTGCAAACCATGTTTATAACAATACCAAAATATATAACACACGTTATACCATCAAGTATTAATTATCAATGAAAACAGAAGAAATATTTATGCAAATTATGTTAATAACAATATCAAAATATATACACCTGTTATGTTATGCCATCAAATATTAATTATCAATGAAAATAGAAGAAATATTTATGCAAATCATGTCAATAACAACATGAAAATGTATACACATGCTAGGCCATCACATACTAATTATCAATGAAAACAGAAGAAATACCTATGCAAACCACGTTAATAACAACATGGAAAGGTACACACATGATAGGCCATCAAACACCAACCATCAATGAGCACAAAATATACAATGGTACAAACTATGATAACAACAATATTACAAGTTTCATTCTACCGACCTGCAACGACACAACATTGCAACACAGAAGCAAACCAATTCACCAAAACAAACTGCACACTCCGCTGGCTTCTGACTCTCCCTATTTTTCGTTCTCGAGCAATACCTTTCGGATATCCTCCAAAAAACCTCGCAAAAACTCGACTTCAATTTATGACTTGTTTTTATCTTTTACATGTATAAGGGGTGTCTCAAAATATACACATATATAGGGTGTCTCAAAAATTAATGTATCAGGTCTAATGAAATAGTATTTTAAAGATGTGGGTTACCTCAATAAACCAGGTAATTTTACACACATGTGCTTAAACCTCTTTCATATGCAATATAATGCCGGTACATCATTGGTCAAACGTGACACGATAAGTGACAATAATTATAGTTTGATGTTACAAATAAACTGAAAGATTAATGAAATAAGCCTGAAAAACTACAATCAACAATACTATTACAGAAAATTCAGCGAAATTCTACTCAAATTCAATTAACTACCTTTTACAGGAGCATATAAAATTCGCTTTATGAATCTTCCAGATAATACTGTTCAATTTAAATGAAAGTTTGTAAAATCTAAAATCATATGTATGACCACTAAACGATGAAATAATTGCATTCTCTATACATTTGGATTAAACCAGTATCAAATTACACGAATTTGACCGATAAGATACGCAATTATTCACCAAAAAACGGTATTCAAATCTAAATGTCACCATAAAAAATTCAGATTATTGAAATCGTCAAACACTCGAAAGTGTAATATAAAAATGCTAAATTCATTACTTTAGTGAAATATGATTAACCGAATTAAAAACAATTATCAATTCTGTATTTAAAATATGAAAAGACTATTGAAAAATATGCAGGATGAATAGAATATTTTAAGATCAAAAAATTATCACCTACCGCGTCGAACGCTTAGACCAAGATGCCAACCACCTCCTTTTCAAAATTGTACATTCTACCTATTTAAATTCAATGGATTTTCATTGGGTATTTTAAAACACGTGACAACCGTCGTAAGAAACCCAGCGTCAAACTAAGGAAACATTCAACATACGCTAAATGTAGCAATCTATTGTAGATTACAGGCATTGAACAATACTCTACGTTCTTCAATTACCTATTACACGAGATAAGCCCGTTTTCGAACAGATGGCATTCCCAAAAATCAAGCGATCTGCACCGACACAAATCCATAAATTAAAGATACCAATCTGCGTACCTGTTCTCCTTAAAGTTAATTGTGCCAAATATATCCATTCGCAGATAGATGTCACTGCAGATCATTATACCGAACATTGAAAACCATTGATAAATAGGTAGAATTAATGGAGCGGAATAGACTAATATTTGATAACATATATTTAACATATTCCGTTACAGAAGATCCCTCGTGTACCTACATTAATAATTGTTACAATAGCAATTTAAAATATTTGGTTCTGATGGTTTAGTAACAGACGTTGCTTGATATATCTACAGTAAATTTTGATCTGTGTTTTCAATTGGAGTTTTTAAGGAAGTAGGTTTAAAATTAGTATACCAGACTCAGTTTAACATTAAGAAACTATTAGGTAGGCCAAAGGACAAAATTGAAATATTAGAAAGAAATGGAATATATGAAATTGGATGTATGGATTGCAACCAAAAACATGTTGGGCAAACTAGATGATCTATACAAACGAGATTCAAAGAACATAATATAGCTCATTTAAAGTATGGTAGAACAGAAAAATCAAGTGTTGCCAAGCATGCTTTTGATAATAATCATAGAATAACAATAAAAAATTTAAAATTAATTCATAATATAACTGATAGGAGATTATTAGACACATATGAAAGTATGGAAATTATTAAATGTAAGAATAGTTTAAATAGAGATATAGGACCTATTCCGTATAGTACATTGTATTGGTTAATCCAGCGTGACTAGTGGGATTCCAGGATTGGTTCTTTTTAGCTCCGCTTGATTGAGCAAACAGTAGTATAAAAGGGTGTTCGGTAGATTTTAATTTTAGTCTTAATCATCTCCTGATGATGCTAACATGGTTAGCGAAACGCGCGTCGAGTGCAAAAATTCTGTTTCGGTATTGTGGATAAAACTCTGTTTTACTAAGAAACAAGAAACCTCACAAACAAATTTTCAATTTCTAATAATTGAGAGCATTATTTGTCGAATAAAAAAAATATGAGCAATAAAGGAATATACATATTTCACATTACATGGACTTTTCAGAAGTAAAGATATTAAAATACATTATGCATTAGTGGCATTTTTTCGTGTTGAGTTGTTTACTGGATGTTTCTTTGAAATAGTCTAATAATGTAGTGTAGCTCTTTATAATAATATTTTTTAAACATACAGCTATCAATAAATTTCCTTCAGAAATAATTTATGGGGAATTCCAAGTTTCTAAATTCGTCATACTTTAAAATATTGCAACTATCTGCATCGTTTCAGATAGCAATACCTAGGTCGTTGTTGATATATATTTTTATTGAAAAATTGTTTTTTTTTTACTTCTCTCCAGCATCTACACTTCTTCCTGTGTAAGGAATGGAAGGAATTCATGACAAAATAGCAAAATGTCTCAAACTTAGCGCATTGTTAACTATCAAGTGTGAAGGTTGAATCCAATGATATGTTGCCCCAAGGGTTTTCACAATGTGAACAGTATTTATCTGAATCAGGTACGCAAACTGAATCAGTACACTTTTGATGATAATCGAATTATTATCGTCTCAAATTTTTGTTAGGATATACGCGTACTGATCAGCAATGCTGAAAGAACTAATAAGCGAACATGTACTGTGTTAAGAACAATCACTAAGTGACCCTTAATTTCTGCTTATCACTTATCACAAAGCAATGTCATATTCCAAGTTGAAGTTATCTAGTCCAAAGTTATGTAAGCCAAATTCTGAAAACTTTCCTGAACATTTTAGAGTCTAGTCTTCGAAAAATATTCCTTTTCCTGGCATAAAAACCTGGGTCAGATCCAGTCAATATGGATGAAAACGAGGGACTCATACAAGCGGAGAAAAATCAGTTCAGGTATGTATTCGCGGATGGGGCTCATCCAGTTACATGTCAAAAATCCCACCTACAAGCAATTTTTTCCAGATATATACAGGATGGATACGGATATAAGAAATAAATCAATTATTTTGAAGTATGTATTTATTTATCAATTATTCTTTTCAATTCGTTTAAAAAATATACGATTGTCTATATTTTGTATTTACATTTAAAATCCATCTGTATCACTGTCATATATCGTCAGTGCGGCTGATATCGAAGCAATTCGTAGGTTCAAAGCCTCACAGTTGGCGCCGTATGCTGTATCCGATATATGTAAAGCTCAATTCAAATTATAAATATTGCATTTGATTATATCAAAGTCAACAGTAAACAGTAACAATCAACTCTGTTCTGTTGTATTAACCGGAACCCTATCCCTCCCCTAGAAGGTCAAGTCCATCCACACCACAAACAAACCACCAGCCACAATAGAGTAAATCAAAACACACATCGGTGCGTGATCGCCACGTGTTCATCGGCTAGCAGGTGGATAGAACGACTCTTCTTGGCTAACGCAGGAGGCGTGGAAGGTATCATCGGGCAATTTACCACTGGCATCTAGAGGGGCCATTAGAGTCTAGAGCTAGCGTTTGTTTGTTTACATCCTGGCACCCGGCACCCACTTCCCGGCTCCCGGATGTATTCGGACACTTAATTCCATGTCTTCGCGATGCAATCAGTTGTTTGTAAGTCCGCTGATGATCTAGGGGTTTGGATGGGTAGCCTTCACTTCGGCGACTCGGGTTCAAATGCCGTCGGCTTTTTTTAAATTTATTAGGTTATATTTCTAAACAGTTTTTTTCTTGATTTTGGGTATGTCTTGGGTTAGTTTTGATTAGCTCTTGGTTAGTTTCCTTTTTTTGATCCCTCGTAGCGAGCGGAGGGCCATGCGAAAGTGAAATATTACTTGTTGTAATACGTGCCCGTACTTTGTCAGCACTTTCTACGATATATTTTGCTTTATCTAACTAAAAACCAGGATATATTTAACAAAAGCCGTATTATAGTGAATATAGGTACAACAGCAGCTTGCATGTGTTTCCGCGAATACATTCCACTGCATTCAATGCATATTACAACATCTAATGTCCGAATATATCCGGGAGCCGGGAGGTGGGTGCCGGGTGCCGGGATTTAAACAAAACAAACGCTAGCTCTAGCCCTTCAACTTTCCATCATTCGAACATTCTTTTCAACCCGGTGTTCTGCATGCGTTGCCGCGTCCTATAATTTTGAGGTTAGATATGGAATATATCATTAAATTAAGAGTTCACTTCACCCATAGCCCTCCGCTCGCTTCGCTCATTACGGGGGCTCAACGAACAGGAACTAACCAAAACTAACCCAAGGCATACCCAAAATCAGGAAAAAAAGTTAAAAAATTTAGTACGACAATCCAATCTTACGTCTTTTCTAACAACGACTCACACAAACAATTATTTACTGGTAGTATTTATAGGTACTTAAATCCAATCGGGGCGCAACAGTAAAATATTCACAACACAGAACACCGAGTTGGAAAGAATGTTCGAATGATGGAAAGTTGCACGCTAATTTTCTTTTTAGAAAAAAAAAAGTAAACCAACATTAGAGGGGTTTCGAAGACATTTTGGAGCACTTAGAGAAAATAGTTATAGGTCAAGATATGCAGCAAAAGTATTCGAAATAAAATAAGTCATCTAAATTTAATATTGCATACTTATCATTACCCTAAAGTTCTTTGTAATACTGAATCATGGCTTAACCTAAATGAAATTAATGGCATTAGGATTGACAGCAATGTACTAATTGTAATAGCTTCATATTATACTAGATACTAGAATCAAAGCCACAGGTGGTGGTGTTTGAAAACTGGTTAGAGAAAATATAAATTTCATAAACAAAAGGGTAAAAATCATGTAAAAAACATTTTGAAATTCCATTTGCAAGTTTATGTGTGAATGATAATATACCTACATATAAATGTGTCATGTATTTATAGTCACCTGCATCAAGAAGAGACATACTTGAAACAATTATTGTATAGTATGTCTGGGAGAAAAAATTCTCGCATTGTGTGCGGTGAGTTAATTGTATTTTTTTGAGGTTTTAAATCTTAATCAAATGTTTGCATCCTTTGGTTATGCCAGGGCTTTCCCCTAGCCCAGTCCAAAATTCAAGATGGTAGCAAATCTCTTATAGATATTTTTTTTTCAAATGCAGCTCATCCCTTGCTGCATTGTTCAGCAATAAATAGCATTTTATGCAGATGTTAAGTTTAGACATAGAACACTCCCTCTACCGTGCAAATAAAACGTATTTTTTCAGATGAGCACATGTTTTTACATATTTATTGGAGAAAGGGTTTCGGATTGACATCTGTAATGAAAAAATCATAGAAAGTAAACTCACGATATTTTTTGAAAAATTTCTTTCAATATTTAATATGGCTTTTCCTTATAAAACAGTTAGTGGCAAAAACAGAAAGAAAATTAATCCTTTTATTTCCAGAGAATTAATAGAACGTCAATTCTTAAGACATTCGCAATCCAATGCACCAAATGTTCTAATTTTAAAAGAAATTATAATGGGATGAAAAGAAAGCACGAAAAAAATATAAAAATACCATAATTAAATATAACTTTATAAAAATCCAAGACGTAACAAATATTTCTCGTACTACTTGGTCTGTCATTGGTATCTAATAATGTAAACAAAAACAAAGTAAAGAATGGATTGGCAAAATGTACCTCATGGGATGCAAAAGAGATAAAAGATAGCAAAAACACGGCCGATCGTTTTAACAAATTTTACTCATCATGCATTATTTTAACCTAATCACAATGTAAAAAATATCTTGTGGGTGTTATTGTAAATAGCAATGTAAACAGAATGTTCTTATTTCCTTTAACAATAAGTAAGGTACGCTCTTTTATTTTAGATTCCTCCAAAAATAAATCATCAGGGCCGGATGATGTTCCTTGTAATTTGTTGACGGTTGTTATTGAGAAGCTTATACTCCCGCCAAAGCATTTAATAAATAATTCATTTGAGGTCGGTATTTACACAATTTTTTTCTTAAGCATGCAAATATTATACCGATACATAATGAACTTGAAAGATTGCCAATTATCGACCAGTGGCATTGTTGTCTGTTTTTCTTAAGTGTTTGAAAAGACTTTTGAAGTGCGTTGACAGAAATAATGTTATTAGTGTCAGGCAGTTTGGTTTTGTAAAGGGATTATCTACGCAGGATACTGTTCTATCTCTTTATGAGAATTTGCTAAAGAGCGCTGTACTCCCAAAACACTTTGGACATATTTTACGATATCCTTAAGGCGTTTGATATATTTAACCATAAAGTTGTGTTAAATAAAATATCTAGGTACGGAATTCGTCGGAACGCTTTAGTAAAATTAAGCAAATATATTTAATGTTTTGCATTTTCTAGGCATAGGCTTCGAAGTAAAATCACGTAAAAATGATTTCGTTAATAACAAGAATACTTAAATCGCTGAATTTCAATTCACCAAATACGCTAAGGTTAAGGGAAGAGAGATCAGAGAAATGCGTTTAATAATAATTAAACTTATTGAATCAGTGTTGTACGAGCAAGGTATTAAGTTTCTGGTTTCTCAGGGGATATTAGTAATTATAATTCTTAGGAAGTTATGCAAGTCCTTTAAATTTCTCCGGACTATCTGCTACGCTCCAAATAAGCTTAGAATCGAAGTACTCATTAGTATTCAATGTCGCGGGAGCTCTCGAATCATCATTATAAACCATGAACCACCTCGAAAAAGTGAAAATAATAGAAAATCCCGCTTATATAAGCAGGTAAGTCTTCACATAATAAAATGTATATAATAAAAGTAGTATTTTATGTGTGCCAAGGTAATTCTGTGAAACGCAAGCGCTTCTTGGGGGAGCGGATCAAAGCGTTGCCAAATGTTAAAATATCGTGCGTTCGGTCGGAACTAAACTGAATTCTCAGACACTCGAGTTTAGGCGCTCGATAACCTAAAATTGGCTGTATTTTAGCTAGAGTTGATTTCTCTGGTATAAAAAATTTTTTTAGATACTACAATTGGATTGCATGCAATATTTTTTTTATCAGACTGTCGCACTACTGCAAATTCCAGTGTGGACACAATAAATAAAAATTTATTTCAAAGGACGTGTTAAAATATAAATAGCCAAAAGTAAAAAAAAAAACATAAACATTAAAAATATTCAATACTCTAATATTTTAACTGGTAGACGTTTTCACGGCAGCAGCGTGGTATCTTACCAAACCGAGCTAAAATAACTATTCAATTTCATGTTACGATTGATGAGATTATTGCTAATCTGATATCAGATTGGTCTGCCAATCCTGTAATCATGTTGCGTAGTAAGGTACTAAGCCATGAGTTTAAATTACGTACAAAACAAAACAAACAAAAGAATCTTCTAACAACTAGAAATAGATGACCGACGAGATTTTGGAAACTATGAAAAACTTGAAACGACAAGATCAAGATTCTAGAAGAGTAACCATCTTCCGTAGGTACCCGCACTCTCTAAAAAGAAAAGCAGGTAGTCTCCACCTACTTTTCCTACGTAGACATATTTTACTAAAACCTAAATTATATTTCTTGCAAATCACGATCCTCTACTACTACTACTAGTAAGGCCAGGGCGAATATTTTTCTTATAACAGCCATTTTCTTGTCGATTGTGAATAACTGACCTGGACTTTCTTTTGATTTTTTTTTATGGAAAATGAATTTAAAAAAAATTAATATATAGGTATAAAGAATCTTAAAAGCAATTTATTTAGAATAAAGCTTATGATAAATTTGGCATACTAATAAAAGAAATCCGGGATAAAAATAAGATTGGCTCAGAGATGCTCGAAAATCGAGGAATGTGACCGAAAAATTATGCTTTCCATCTGAATAAACACTCAATTGAGCAGCGAATGCACATAGATAAAAAACGAATCATCTGGTAGATTCTGATAAATAAACTAATCTTGATATGGTATTAAGAAATCCCACTGTAGGTCCCCCTAAAACGAAGTAGGACGTACAAAAGCAATCAAACCAAAGTCAGGAAAGCAATAATAGGACCAGATGAAATCACGGGGGAAATAACACAAATATATTGAGAAAAAACTAAGTATAATAATTATTAATTGCTATCTATGATAGTGGTTAAAACCTATTTTTAACACACTTTTATTCATCAGCTGTATGTATGTTTGTAACTCAATCTTTGGACGATCTTGAGTACGCGTACTCAACCGGAGACAGTAGAAGTCTTACGCCAAAGAATTGTAGACGAGTGCCAGCTGATAACACCTGAAATTTTAGAAACTGTCCGACAACGCTTTAAGCAGAACTTGTATTCTTATATGGAAGCAGGCGGTGTTCACTGTGAACATTTATTAAATTAGTTGTTCTAAGGGGTATTAAAAATCCTGTATCATTTAGTAACAATTAATAAAACCAAATTCTTCCGATAGTGAAAACTTGTTTACATTTTTTTTCTTATTTTCGACGCTATTTCGCTTCTTTAGGTCTAACCAAGTATCGATAATGTATCCTAATTCTATTTTTTACGAAAATTTATCGAAACTTTTTTTTCAAATGCTTCCATAAAAAAATAGTCCAGGGTTTGGGTTAATAAAGGGTCGTCTATCCAATCCAGCGACCGAGAAATATCTCATCAAGATACTGCCGCACACGTACAGCATAATGTGTAGACGGTCCATCTTGTTGAAAAACCAGATGATTTTCGTCACAGTAACTTCCGTTCTCAATTATTTCTGTATCCTGGGATTCATGGCGTTTTCCAAAAGATCCCGATACATACCTCCATCCAAATTTCCAGGCAGAAAGGACGGACCAACAAGGAAGTCTCCGAAGAGGCCAACCCATGCAATTTCTCAGGGTACTGAGTATGAACCTCTTGGAATTGTCTAGGATTGACCTCAGACCAGTAGCGATAGTTATGGCGATTTCCATTAGGGTTAAGGAAAAATGTGCAATAAGCATTTTACTTAGTCCTTCACATAATTGCAAACATATTGGTACTTTAATTCTTGCACCAGCTGAAGTTTGCCAAGCTGAAATTTGTGGTAATTCAGTATCCTGTGAACTGTGTCTGTCGCCAATTGACTGATACTCATTCCTGCTTCGGCATGCAGTTGACCTAGAACTGCTACTTGCATCGCCTCATTGGTAACTATGGCAATTGTAGCATGTTCAACTTCTCGCTTTTTTCTCAGAATCCTTCCAGTTTCTCTTAACTTAGCTACTAATTCTAGCACGTACTTTCTATTGGCACATTTGCCATGTCCTAAAGAAGTTTCATTTCAACCTTCTCTGCAGTAGAGTAAACCATTGCTTAATTTCAGAATGTCAGTGACAACAATAAGACGTACACAATACTAAGAACACATTCAAAATGAATGACAATCTAATGAAAAAGATATACCAGTACCAGAGTACAAATAATATTTATACCGTGCTAGTACTGCCCAGAAAGCAGATAAGATAATAAAACCACATTCCTCAGATAGCAAAAACTTGTTTACATTTTTTTTCTCTTTTTTTTTTTTTTGGGCGCTATTTAATTTTTTTAGATTAACCATGTTATCAATAATTTCATCCAGTTTTCATTTTTTTACATAAATTTATTTTTCAACTGTAGGCGCAATTTTGCACGAAATTTGCAACCAAATTCGAAAAATGAGACAGCGTTGAAAAGAGGTTTTAATAACCTTTCAAATGAGGTACCACTCGATCCCTCATTCCATTTAAGATTTTTAAAGTACATGTCACCCCCGCGTGGAGTTTGAACTGGGGGGGGGGTTGGAAAATGTTCGCAGATTATTTCCCCCTTGAAAACAAACTTCACGTGTTTGGCCGTTTTTTACTTTTAAAGCAAAAAACGCCTTTAAATTGCCTTCTTTCGTTTTCGGTGGGACACCTTATACATAATGAACTTTTAATTTTAAAATGTAACAAATCAAATTTCAAAATAATTAATCCTCTTAACCTTCAACGCTATGCCAAAAAGGCAGTATCTTATTTTAGACTTGAATATTTGTTAACAATAAAATTTAATTTCACAACATACATGTTTCATTTTTGTTTTATTTGAAACCTGTTACTGTCTATAGGATGCAAGAGAAAGGTATATTTTTCAATCAAATGTTCTAAGTGCGGGGTTTCCAATTTCTTTTTTAATTTAGTTAGCATTTTTTCAGTCACATTTGATGCTTTTCTAAAACCTTGCACATTTCTGATATTTGTGTTAGTAGTTATTGTATTTTCTTAGAGCGAATTTGGAGGTGATTATAACACCCCAGGATTAGCTTTTTTACAAATAGTGCATTTTAATGTCCTTCATTTCGTAGTAACCAGTGTCACTGGTCAATGGCCTACCCATAATTTATAGGAAAGCAAATAATGTAAAGGTTTTTAAGTGGACACGTACATACCGATTACCGATTATGTTATAACAAATTAAAAGGAGGCAGTCCCTCTGTTATGTTATGCCCCTACAAAATACAGTAAGGTCTACTAGTAATACTAACACCAAAATTTTTGGAAATTTGTTTTTTTATTATAAGCGAAATGTAATTAATTAATAATAATTCAAGAAATATAATATTTTTGTAAAAAGCTGGTGCTAACCCAAGCTAACCCAAACTTATTACTTAGAAAGTTTGATGGAAAACATATATTTAAGTATATCCACTCCTCCCCCCCTCTGGTAGACAGTAAGATGTTTAAAGCCAAAATCAAAACAAATCTGTTCAGAACTAAGTTCTCTTTTGAATTCTACTAACCACGAATCGACATCTTTATTCATCTGCAAAATATTTGAATCCAAACTTAACATAAATATTCGCTTGGGTTAGTTTTGGAGGCTAAAATCTATGTAATAAAGAGGCATATTTGAAATATTTTTTTTTAAAGTAGCGCGTTTCAAAGTACGCCTTACCTCTACCGTTGTTTGAGTAATTACTCAAACAACGCCTCTACAGTAATGAGATACCTTTAAATTAAACAAGTTGAGGTAACACGTTACTTTCCAAAAAGTAACAAAAATAAATTTATTATTTTGTTAAAGTATCATTAAATTGATATGATATGATTGATTGATTGATATTTTTGAGCAAAGGTATCTGTCAAGTAGGAGATGCTCATCTCCTGATGATGCTAACATGGTTATCGAAACGCGCGTCGAGTGCAAAATTTCTGTTTCGGTATTGTGGATAAAACCCTGTTTTAGTTAATTTTGCCGAAGGTTCCAAAACCCAACATAGGTGGATAAATAGTATAGTATCTTAATCACAGCATGGGACACACTGTTTTCATTACAGGTTTTTCTTTCGATGTATGGGCACCTCATGGTGACAGTATATTTAAATAAGAGTACAGAAGATAAATTTAAATCACTTTAAATTTTAAATATGTCATCTCTTGTATTTATAACGAAGAGTATATAATACTATGAATATTTTAATTTCCCTGGTATCATGGGTTATAACATAGCAAACATTCTGATAGCTGTTACGGACCCGTGTTGTTTAATAAGCTGGATAAAGTAATTAGTAATCGGGACGGGACATCGATGGTGTACAGCTTAAAACTTGTTCATCGATGAGACATTCTATAAAAGCACAGAAGAATGTCTTAAATATAGTCTATAGCTCTCTAATTTTAATGTGCTTTTACATCGTAAACTACCATAGCATTTTCTTAGATACATTCTAATTTCTGCATTACACATTCAATATTCACAGTATCACATATTTTTAAAATTTAACTATATTTCCAATTAAATATTAATATAAGATGTAGGTATACATAAAAAACACACTTATTTGTATTACACAATTGTCTATACAAATTAATTCAATCGTGAAACCTTCCTACATGTATAATTCAGTAAATTTAAAATGAATTTACAAAAAAAGATTTGATTTCAAGAAACAATGTCTGTTATGCATGCATACAGTTGTTTTTGTTTCAGTACATAACCTTTCTAGAAGTGTCCTTCATTATCTTGTGCCAACAATGTTCGCCTATAATGTCCCATCCACGAAAATAAATTATTATCTACATACTGCACTTTGAACATCTCAAGTTACTTCTGACCTATCGATAGACATCACAAATATCCACAACACTGCTACAAATTTATAAACTAATCACACATACAAAACTAAACTTAATATACAGAATTTTAATATATTCTTATTACTGGGGTAAAGGGTCGAATTTTAAAATCGAGTATAAAGGAAAATAATTTATTTTGCAAAGTACAAAAAGAAAAATCTAAAAGCTCTGAGCATTAACTGAGCATTCATCATCTCATACTCCCAAGCCCAACTGAACATCTACAGGGTGTGACAAAACAATACAAAATATTGCATCGTCCAATATCATACAAATAAGTTAGCTTTTAATTGAACTTTAATGGCAGGACAATTTTTATCGAAAAGTCTATTTTTGCCTTTAGGTTCTATTATTTTAGAACATATTTGGTACGATCATTCGACGCTATTGTGTACAAACCAGTTGCTTATTCGTCTAGCTGTATGAACTGGACAATTATTATCCAGTTGAAAAATAATTTGGAACAACTGTTGAGACAAATGACAGAAGAACGCTCTGTAGAATTATTTAAATATTATCATCCTTATCCAGGCTCAAGCATTAAATGAAAATCAACCCCTGGATGAATATTTTCGGAAATTTTTAATTTAGCGATTTATAAACCCGAATTATTCAACTACATGTTGATTAAGAAAAATACCTTCTTATATTATCGTTTCTCGGTAAAAATGATCGGAATGAAACATCTGAGCAAAGCGAGGAATTAATATTAATTAAACTTCAAAAGAATAATAAAATGTCGGGAAAAGTAAATCGATAGTGGCTCTGCTACTGATAACCTGCTAGGTAAGATGCTTTATTGCCAAACATTTTACGATTTGTAGACAAAGCTAGAGCTAGAGTACAAAACATATAAAAACACAAATAGAAACAAACAATAAAAAGAAAAGAAAAACCTAACTCTACAAAACTTAAAAAATTGTGCAAATTGCATGGGTCAAAATATTAAATATCAAAATATTTAACATCAAATCTTAAACACTAAATATTAAGCATTAAACATGAAATCATTAAGCCAGTGTGTAAGATGCTCAAAATTAAATATTAATTTAAAAACTCGTTGACTGCGTACAAGGCTCTCTCCAGTAAGTACCTATGATTTCAAGCTCTGCGAAATGCGGGAAAATATGTTATTGACCTCATTTCAAATGGCAGATAATTGTGCATTTTTTTGCATTGTACAATATAGAGGTTTTAACTAACTCTGAACGTGGAGTTGGCAGATAAAGATCATGCTCCGTATTTCTAAGTGGATAGTTGTGAGATGGCCTATCTGGCATAGCAGATCCGTGCTTGCGGATTAAGCAAACGGATTCAAATATGAATAAGGAAGGAAGAGTTAATATTTTAAATCTTTTAAAGAAGTCCTGGCAGTGAGTTCTACTGTTGTCTCAGTCTCAGTGAATATCGAACAGCTCTCTTTTGTAGTTTGAAAGACGCTCAAATTGAGTCGCACAACACGTACCCCCGAATCGAAGGGCGTATCGGAGGTGCGACTAAAAAATGGCACAATAGACTGTTCTAGCAGTAGACACGTTAAGCTCCCTGAAAACCGTTCTTAGCGCAAACAGGCAGGACTTAATTTTTTTGATAAGGCATCGATTGGCAAGTCCCACTTTAAATGGTTGTCCACAATAAATCCCAAGAATTTCACAGATTCAACGACGTCAATAATGGTGTTATTAAGTACAAAAGATAGCAACGAACTTTTATATGACAAAACTTTAGTTTTAGAAACTTTAGTTTTAGAAGCACAGGAGATTATAATCGCACCATGATTAATGGTGATTAAGTCACTAGATACAGTTCTGTGAAGCGCCGTAATATCCGACTTGCTCCAAGTGAACCTAGTATCGTCCGACAGACTTTACCGCTAATGTCCAGACAAGCAATGTCGTTGATAAACAGCAGAAACAAAATAGTGCCTAGTAATGAACCCTGGGGTACTCCACAATCTATTGGCTTGCAAGAAAACATCGACGTATCAACCCTCACAAGCTGATTTCTGTTGTTAAGATACGACTTAAACCATTCGAGAGGCACTCCTCTGAATCCGTAGTACTGTAATTTGTTAGTTAACATATTATGACTTACGCAATCAAAAGCTTTAGAGAAATCACAGAAAATTGTTGCTGTAGAGTAATAGTTATTCAGGTTGGAGTATACATAATTAAAGAGGGAAAACATAGCATCATTTGTACATTTGTTACTTAAAAATCCAAATTTATGGGTAGTAACAATTTTATGTTTAAAGAATAAGCCTTTTTTACCTAATCTTTCAATGATCTTTGATAATGTGGGAAGGAGTGCAATTGAGTGATAGTTCGAGGTTTGGTCTTTATCTCCTCCTTTATAGAAAGGAATAATCATTGCCGTCTTAAGACAGTGTGGAAAAACCCCATTTTTGGTATGGCTTGTTAATTAAAGTAGTTAAGATGATTTAAGGTGCATTCCGGCAGGTTTGAGAATATTTTCAGAGTAAGCCCATCAGTCCCAGATGAGTATTTCTTTATATGTCTTTAATTGTACTGCGAAGCTCAGCTAATGCTACAGGCGTAAAGTAGAAACTGTGTAAATTAACATTAGTATTAGAGAGAATGAAAGTGGATCATGAGAAGGAGTTATGGTGTTCATTAAATCTATAGCTTATTTACAAAGTAATTGTTTAGGTTCTCAGGTGAATTAGTGATTATGCTGATGCTAGAGGAAGTAGTCTTATTCCTTAAGTCATTCACAATAGATCATGATTCTTTAGCAACGTTA